>JAPDRQ010000180.1:0-63033 GCA_030247915.1 Neophaeococcomyces mojaviensis
CTGCTTGTTCAATGCTGGGACGTTGCCATTCGCCTGTGCCGAATCGTCCCACTTTGAATGCAGTCCCATTATGGGCAAACCTCCCACTGTTTCTTCGGTGTATGTACAGTTGAAGTCCGAGGTATCCAGCCATGTTGAGATGTCATAATACGTGCCTTTTGCTGTTGCCGGCATATCTTGTGCATCGCATGTATTCTGAGGAGATGCAGTACTGGCGGAGTCACTGCTGCTCGACTCCCCACCATTACCCTTCGATTTGTTCTTGCTTGCGATGACTGCGGCAATAATGATAATGATGAGCAGCACCACTGCAATGCCACCAATAATCCACCATTTCTTCTTCTTGGACATGGGTTGCTTCTGCTGTCTTGAGTCTCGTACTTCTCGTTTCTCATCGTATTCGTCGTAATATCCATATCCTCCCCCGCCAGCTCCTCCCTCTTTTCGCCGCCTTTTCTCACCACTCCTCCCTTCTTCTAATATTGCACCACTGACGTCTCTGTTCTTCGGTCGCTTCTTCTTCTTCAATGCATTCTCATCACGCTCGGCAGCTGCAAGCTCTTTGTATTGCTTTTCCCTCTTTTTGCGCGCCTTTCTTTTCTCTGCGAAATCTTCTAGATCATTGCAGTCGTTCAATTTCGATAGCGCGTTGGCGCTCAGCAGCTGTGTCCCGCTGTTCGTCGACGTGCCCGAGCTGTACTTTGCACGGTCGCGCTCACGATCGGCAGATCTATCGTAGCTGACTGGGGGCTCTGAAGTTTTTCGTTTGTGTTTATCGCGCTCTCGGTCGCGCCCGTGCGCCTGTGAAGGTCTCTTCACCGGCGATGTAGCGGGCGAGGCCCGAGCTTTTTCTCTCGGTCGTTTCGAGGCAGCTGGCCTCGGTGGTCTCCTCCTTCGTTCATAGTCGTCCTCTTCGTCGCTCCATTCGTCAACCTCGCGCTCTCGCGGCCTCTGTCGGGGCGGTGATGGTGACGAATCCTCTGCCGGTGGTGGCGGCGGCTGTGATGGTGCTCCTCGGACACCTGGTGGGCGCGCGAACGACGGCCTCGAGTCGGCGTTAGTCGCTGACGAGCGACGTGGTTTTTGCGGCATGTATACGTGACATGGAGAGTATCAGAGATTGGGAGGGTGCACAGTCCAACCGGCACGATGTTGTCTCGACTGCTCTATTTGCAGCGGTATCGCAGCCATTGTTGGTCGTGGTCTCGATGCTGGGCGGTTGTGGTTGGCACAGCAACCAGCATTTATCTACCACAATCTTCCCACTCCTGCTGCGAATACGACCTTCCGCAGCCGCCAACGTCATCGGGCAGCCCCTACGATGCAGAGTGCCGAAGGCTTTCCGGCCACAAGCAATGATCTGAGAGGCTGCAAGCTTGCTTACTTGATCGATTGTTGATTCGATCTGCCAACTGCTGATTCCAAGTACAGTACTCCTACAGATATTCGACCATAGCGAAGCTAGGTGTTGATTCTACACGTCAGATCTGACACCGCGGTCTTCGAGACACGACTATCTGTGCTACGTCCTTTCCGACCCACTTTTGCAGCGGTATCAATTTCTGTTGTTCGGTCTCTGAGTCCGATAACAAATTGCGACTTAGGCCGATGCTAGGCTTGGCGAGGAACGATCCTGCCTCCATGTGGAGAAGTCTAGATCTGCAGGAGTGGAACGACGGATACAGTACAGGGCGACGTCAATCTGAACGCAACAATCTCTGAGTTGGAGAGTTTGTGTCTCTGTGCGAATAATCCTCGTGCCCGTAATAATGCGCTTTCACTTTCACCATCGACCCGCTGTATCTCGCCGACTGGTGTGGGACGATGGAGCCCAGGCGCCACACGAGCCATGCATGCGACAGATGTCGCTCCCTGCGCACCAAGTGCTCTGGCGGCACCAAGTGCGCCAGGTGTGAAAAAGATAACGCCGTCTGCATCTATGGCGATCGCAAACGCGAAAAGAACAAAAAGTAGGCCCAGCGGATGGTGGCCAAACTTCTCTGCGGAGCCTGACGAGATAGCAGAAATCTAGCCGAGAGCTTGGATCGAGTCCGCTCGCTGGAGGAAAAGAGCAACGGCCTGCTGAGCGTATTACACCAGCTCGCATCGACTACCGCTCTGCCGCCCGACCTGCGATCGGAGGTGGAAGACGCTTTGTCCAAGGTCGGCTCAGCCTGCCATGCCGCCACCTGGTCAGCATGAACGATGGCTAACGTGTTGCCGACAGTACTCGGAGGAGACCTCAGCCGCCACGACGGATGCCGGCTTCCCTACGCAGACTCAGTCGAGCCGAAATTCGTCTCCCTACAACGAACGGTGGAACCAGCCGATGGAGGATTATGATATGGTCGATATCAGTTATCCCGAAACACGAACCGAGCCTCCATCGCAGCAACCGGCGTGGAATACCGTGCGAGTGCCGCCCACCATGTCGGGTCCGGCGCGTCTCTCCCGTGCAGCTCAGGAGCAACTGTTGGCCGATGAAGATCTGGGTGGTCCACAACACCCGCCTGCAGAATGGACAAGTGTCACGACCAACAGTTCCCTGGTCCAGCATCTGCTGGCCCTCTACTTCTGCTGGGAGTATCCAACTTTTGCTAGTCTGTCGAAAGAACATTTTTTGGTGGACTACATCTCCGGCCGGGAAAGGTTTTGTTCATCCCTACTGGTGAACGCCATTCTCGCCATAGGTGCCAAGTTTTGTGACCTTCCCGAGGCACGCGAGAACCCGGATGACCCTAACTCCGCTGGTGATCACTTTTTCCATGAAGCTCAGAGACTACTAGCTCTCGAAGACGTCCCTTGTGTGCTGACAATTCAAGCGCTCAATCTGATGTCCATTCGGCAAGCTGGTTCCGGGAATGATATGAGCGCCTGGCATTATGCCCGCCATGCAATGCGCATTGCCATCGACCTGGATCTGTTCAACGATGATACAGACGAGGAAAACTCAGCCGACAGCGTGCACTCTCGAATGGAAAGTCAAGTGCGTGCAGCAACATTTTGGGGCTGTTTCGCCGTAGAGCAGTAAGCACATCTGACCTAAAACTTGCTCCCCTGGACTTTAACCTTATTAGAGCATTGTCGCTGTGTCTCGGTCGCGTGCCGCAAATCGATTTTAAAGCGATCAAAGTCCACAAGCCCCTGGTACTCGATGAAATCGAGCGCGAGGAATGGATACCTTATACCGACACGGGTCTCGCGGCGCATAGTGCTACTCGACAAGAGAGCAACATGCGTTTGGTGTTCAACGGCTTCTCCGACCTCTCCGAGCTCGTGCACGAAGCCACAATCACCCTCTACCCCGACAACCCACCCTTCACCAGCAATAAGATCCTTGCCATATATACCAAGTATCTTCAATGGTACGAAGATTTGCCCGACCAGCTACGACTGGGCGGCAACTCCACCCCAATCGTGTTGTTCATACAGTGAGTTTATTACGGGAACGTCGGCCAGTGAAGCTAACAGAGGCAGCATGTATTTCCATTTTGCTGTTTTATATCTGTTCCGACACTTTGTAAACCTGCGCATTACGAACTCTCCTGTCTCTCCTCGCTCCATCTGTATAGAGGCTGCCCGGAATATCCAGTCTCTAGTGAAATCCTACCAGAATCTCTACACCCTCCGGCGTATTCCAATATTCGTTCCCTACTTGATCTTGGGTGCCGAAATAGTAAGGATAATGAACATGAGATGGTGGCATGACGACAGGCTTGAGAATGAAGCCGCCGATGCTCGCGGATGCACTGACTACCTTACCGAGCTTGCCACAACCCATCAGTTTGCGCAGCAAGCAATATCCCTCTGCAACTTCCTTAGACACCACTGGGAGATTGAAGACGCCCACAACACAGACCCCACCACCGGATACAGACGAGAGCGGACGGAGGAGAACAAGAAATTCGAGCTAGCCTTGCCTGATGCGAAAACCTTCTTTCGCCCGGACGACGAACACCTGCATCATCATGAACAAATCCCTAGCTCCAATAGTCGGCGGAACCAGGCAGCTCCAGGACTAGGCTTTCATCCCTTTCCTTTTCAGGGCGACCCTTTGAGGAAGCTTCTCGCTGGTTTCAAGCAGGACACAGACCGCGGTGCTTTCGAAGCGCTGCGGAAGGAGTTGAAAGCTCGCGGTTTCGAAATACTTTGACACGTGCCTTATGAGTGTATGGCAAATCAATCAAATTCTGCTATTTGCCTTTTTCCCTCCATGCCTACATACAACGCCTTGCCTGTACCGTACTCTTATTTGTACCCACTCCAAAGGGCGAGGTGATACTGCTGCTGCTCCTGTAGAGACCATATCCCTGCTCTGGACACGCAGGCAATAAAATTAATTGTAGTTAAATTCTCTATTCGCCAACGGTACTATCTAGGGCATGTATCTTTGTCCCCGTGCTGTTTCAGCCCACTAAGCTACAGGAGCATGAATACCGTTCTCGGGCATATCAATCATGCCACACTTTGTTTATCGCGTGGTATGTGCGTCTCAATGAGAGCTCCAAATGAGGCTAGTAGCTAGTCACAGCAGTCTTCAGTCGCAAAACCATGCTTGTCACCTTGGTGAGTTTCTGCAGAGGAGAGGACCCGCCTTGATCTCAGCTATCCAATCCAAAATCTGAATGGGCGATTCATGTGTTGTCAGCACTTCTTAACGTCCTACGCTTTCTTTCTCTCTCGCTTCCCCGAGCAGACCCGATGTGTCTAGTTCATGGCAAAGTCCCAGTCCCGGAAATCCTCCTTCCAAGCTTCTGCATCGCGTGCCTCATCGCCCTCCTCCATTGGCACGGACCGCCAATCGGCCCTGTGCTCCAAATTCAGTAATCCAGACATCACTGTTCTGCCGAACTGGATGTTGAAGCCGCGCTGCTCGGGCGGAAGGTCGAAGTACATTGACGTCTCTGTCGTGTTGGGTGGAGGAGAGCGGTAGGTTGATTCGTCGTCTGCGCCGGAGGCGATGGCGTCGGCTTGTTCGATGGGACTTGGGTGGTTGCCGCTGGCGCCGTTGGTGCTGGAGGCCGAGGCCGACCAGATCCAGACGCGGAAGTAGTCGCTGTTTCGGCCTGGGATTAGGGTGTGGGCAGGACAGGCCTGGAAGCGCTGGTACTCGTTCTTCTCGGCAGCGATTTTGAAGGCGCCATCTACCAGACCCTTGTTGATCAGCTCTTGTGGACAGGCAATCAGTTGCCAGTGGAAATGTCGGATGCCGGTGCGGTTGACTTCCCAGCAGACGTAGCCGAGCTTGCCGGCGCCTTTGCTGAGGAGCATGTGCTGTAATGCGTGTCTATAGCGTTGCATGTTGTCGTATTCTAGTTGCACTGCTTCGGGCTTTCGTGCTGATGAGGATGTGTCGTCGGCGGCGTGGTACATGGGTATGATCATGAGGTTGCCAGTGGAGTTGAGTTGTGGAAATGTCTGAACAGTGGGAAGTGGACCACGCAGAGAGGTGAGGAAGCATTCGTCGGAGATAGAGATGACCATGCTGGCGTCGAAGGTTGGCTTGCCGAGGCACATGAAACAGTCGTCTGGATTCTGGTGCTTCGAGCGTTTGTTGCCACGGCGTGGCCGGTGGGAGTCGTTATAGCCGTTGTTGGGATTGAAGCGCCCGGGGTATGGATCAGGATCGAGAACATCGCGTTTGCGTTTTGTGGTTGGTGTGCTTACTGTGAAAGGTGCTAAGCGTTGGGCGTCTTGAGTTGTAGGCGGTTTAGTTGGGTCAAGAGTGAAGGCTGAAATCCATTGGGAGGATTTAAGGTGTATGCTGCCAAGTGACTCGAACCGCGTTACTAATGGGTCGAGGCTGTCGGAGGCGTAGTCCATAGGCCAGATAAAAGGTTCGCGCTTCCATGACATCAGAGGAGAGGATGAGAAGTGGTAGCGGGGTTTGAGAGTTGCACATAGGTTTGAGATACTGGAGGAGGAGGTAGTGAAATCCATCTCTTCTGGCAATGAGTTGCTTGACCCATTCTGGATGTTTGACGGCCATTGATTCGTGATAAGGATATGGGCGGAGTGGTTGCCTTGAAGGGCTCGTGCTTCATTCTCGAGGAAAAGAGGGTGGTATTTGCTAATGGACTGGGTAAGAGATTCTTCAGACTGGACTTGACGACCACCAAGGAAGACGACTTTTATGCCGTCTATGGTGTGGGTGCCTCTGCGACCGAGGTAGAAGAGATTTGGACAAACTTCACCAGTGGTGTCGGCTTCAAGCTTCTCCTGGATTGGCTGAGGGAGAGCATGGTCGCCAATCGTAAAGTACGTTGGTAGCGGTATCGTCAATCTGCCAGACAATAAGGCTTGAAGTTCTTCGTTAGCTTCCGACTCATTAAAGAGATCGCCCAGAACCAACGCAAAAGCGAAGTCGGTCTTAGAGTGGAGCTTGGTCATCTTTTGAACTGCTTTCCCCAACTCCCCTTGGACAGCACCAACGACTAGAATCTTAGTTGCCATATTGGCGGACTCGCAACTGTACAGGATGTTGAAATGGTAGTGTCGATGAGGGAGACAACGAACCCTCAGGTATTTGATAGAATTTACCCTGATAGCCTCAGAAAATCATCTTAATCAAAGAGCTCTCACTTGGATATCGATCGTCATACGAGTCTGACTTCAGCAAACACCTTCAGCTACCTTGACAGATGCCTTGAAGGACGTGGATGAAGCTAGTCTGAAGCGCGAATTTCTAGATGGACAAAAAGTGGAGCTCACGCCACAGGTAGCTCCACAGTTCTGGAAACATGAGGCGGTGCGAATTCCCTGCATGTTTATTGATTAGCTGCAACCTGGCATTGCTGCCCCGTTTCTCCATCAGTATACCAACACCTATCTTCAATTGTATTGATGACAAGACTATTCAGCCATGATTACTGAACGAGCCTATGACAATCTCCTCATCGAATTGGCCGTTCGTCGCTGTTCCTCAATTTCAGCCACTGCAGATGCATGCGAGATCAATAACACCCAACCTAGACCTCCGTCAACGTGGTCGGCCTAGTCGCATTCAATCGCATGAAGGACAGCATGCTATTCACCTATATGATTAGACCTGTGATAGGTCCATATTGGTCCATCAATGAGGCATAAAACCCACGACCTTGCGATGCAAGTACGTTTCGGCTAGGGCATTGATTGAGGTCTGCAGAGGTCGAAATTCTAGGGTCTATCCCAGATATGGCAACGATAGTGATTCGGTGTTGCTCAGCATCATTACGCAGAATGTGATCGACTCGTTTGCATGCACTATATAAGTGCTTAGCGAGGTCTGCCAAAAGCTGACCATTTTGGCATAGTTTGTGGTGCGAAAGACGGTATGAGCTAGTGATTTGGGTGGCTTGACTAGAGAACTGTTTACTTCGAATACAGTAATCGTGATGTGGAAGCGTTCTCTGATAAAGGTACACATAGAATTTTGATTGCTGGGCTGGGTGTCGTTGGGTGCGAAGTGATCAATAGTAGAGGCGCAGCGTCTTGAGCACCATCGATATAGCTAAGCAATCGTGCTACTTCGGAAAGCAGATACAATACAGCAACATGGAGTCACGGGGAACAGAGCGACTTGGGTGGGTTGCAGGCTTGGATTGAACAGCTGTTTATAATTCTACACTCATTCCTCATCAGACACTAGCAGGTCTTCCTGAATACCAAAGGAGTTCTTAGCACTTTGGACAAAATGAACGCAAGTTATTGACTGTTGCATGTTCGTCAATGGTCTCATGTGGCCATCGCGTGGTCGGATATGATCAACACGCTTACTCCCTACAATCAGAGAGGTCGACGCAGCAGGAAAAACTTGGTGGCGAGTTGCATTGCAAAGCATACGTGACGGGTATGATCAATGGTACAGTCAATCACAGAACGGCATTTGTCGGCAAGTAGAAGAAACTCATCTCTTCGACTTAAGTTCATCCTTGTCAATGTCTCGTAAAGGTCCTCCGCAAATACCCTAGGTTTGTTCTGAATGGATCGTGTCCGCCTTCCCAAACCGCATGGTCTCAGTCCATTGCTTTGACTTGCAGCCCAGTCACCTGGCATGGGGTACAACTGCACTTTCTTTCCCTTCTACTGTTGTGACTAGGACTTTTCTCGTCCGTATGTGCTCGAAGGGTGGGGCGTAAAGATGAAATGGCAGAAACTCATTTCGAAAGAAGAAGTCGAGTGAATGGGGAGATCGACTGGAAGTGTCATTCTGAGATGATTGCTGTCCCTCTAGATGTTCGTCCTCTCCATCACTCGGTAATTATCCATTCTCATTTGAAACTGCATTGCGAAATCGAGCCAGTGTAGCCAGCGGTCCTTCATTAGGTATGTCCTCATGACTGAATATGCATTATTTGGTCTTCTGGCGCCTTTTGCTCCGAGCAAAGACACAGTGGGAGTCTCGTGCGCCATGACCGCTCCAATCCGGTTAGAATAGCAGGCAGCCGCTTGCAATACAATAGTTCCTCCGCTAATAGATCCAAACAAGCTTGCCTTCTGATTTCCGAATTTGTCGATGATTGAGATGACGTCTCGAGCCGATTAGCACGGGTTGAGTGGCACATCTGATTCTGTCCCGGCAGTGCTAGCATTTCCGCGACTGTCATAAGTTACTGTGGTATACACGTCGCGACCCTCTGCGTCTGTGATGATACACAACTCTTATATGCTTTTATAGAAGTCTTGTCCGATGCCACTATCAGGACCAGCATAGCATTGGACCGGGATATCGAGGCCTATGGAATCGGGTCGTAATTATGCCTATCCTGTGGATAACGACACAACGCTCAAGGGAAGAAAAGGTAGGATGTCAGTTCTCTCACACGGTTCGTATGGGGAACTGGTCAGTATGTTCCTGAACATATTGCTCCTGGAATCCGTGACACGGCGTACCCGGATCTGTTGCGGGTCAAGGTTGAACCCGATCTGTTGAATTAAACATACTGTAAAATAACGGCCGTAATAGTTTTAGAAGGCCAAGTCCTAATTATGAAGCAGAAAAGTCGACCCTGAGCGGACTCAACCGGGTCCTTTAGGATAAACCTACCCAGAGAGTGGTCTTGGCAACCCGCCGGGTACTCCGACCCTACTCTACAGGCTTTACGGGTCAGGTTTAGAAGGGTAGGAACCCGGCCCTTAACCCTGGAAGGCAGGGCTAGTAGAGGTCGTCGGTCAGCCTGGCCCGCTCGCGGAGGAAGCCCGAAGCCTCATGATAGACTATCTCCAGCTACCAAAAGTATTTTCTCCTTTGTGCAGCCCGCTCAATCGTCTGCGTCGTGATTATGACCTTCCTCACAAGAAATGTAATCTTGATCGTCACTAGAGCTGCAGGAGTGATACTCCTCGGAAGGCTCAAACATCTCGTTCCAGGCTCGCCTAAGGTTTTTCACAATCATATCCTGTGGTGAAGCGACCTGCTGATTAGGTCCAAAATCGTATCTGATATCGACTACAGCCTGGGAATCGTCGTAAACATCTAAATGATTGATGTGAAGGGAAAGACAGGATGCTACCCTATGCACCGCGCTGTTCGCTGTCAGCGATGTTTCAAAAGCCACATCATCACGAAACGACAAGGATGCATTGTAGACTGAAAGGCACAGATGGCTGAAGTCTGTGTTTTTCGCATCTGCTAGAAGTAGGTCTGCTTTGCTTTGGTCGAATGCACTGAGCTCCTTAAGCCACCGGTTCAAACCCAGCTTGAGCTTTGAGTCGTCGTACAGGGACGCCTTTATTAAACTAAAGTTGGTGTGAGTTGAGTGACACCATGGAAAATAACCTTTCGAATCATTGTAGAATCTCACTTCACCAAGATGTACCAGCGGACTGGGAGGTCCTGTCAGCTTTGGCGGTTGGGGGTGTTCTGGTCGGCCATACCACTGACGGAGCACGGTTTGTATGCCGGTTCCACCATGCTGCGCTGCATAGTCAAAGACGCTCAAACCTCTCTGATCGTGAACGGAGGCCTCAGCACCAGCTACTATTAGCATCTGGAGTATTTCATGTTTAGCCTGCCATAAAGCTACAGCTGAAGAAGTGCTCGGCACTTCGGCTGCAACAGAGGAGGGCCTTTGTAGCATATTCATCCAAACGCCCAAAAAAGCTTGGGAGTCATTGAACAGCCGACACCTGTTAAGAGCGTACTTGACCAAACGAGGGTGCATCACCGCCCACATCAGCGGGGTCTTTCCTTCTAGGTCGGGAGCATTTGGATCCGCATTACACTCTAGTAGCTTGGAGACAATTTCTACCATACCCATCTCGGCTGCAATGGACAACACCGGCACCCCCTGAAACCCCTTAGCATTAGCAGTTATAGGTGTGACAAGTTGAGAGATCCACGAAATGTCCGCAATGAGGTCCGCGTGCGTTGTCGGGCCAGCCACAGGATTTGCTGTATCAAACCAAAGGTTCATACCCACTATAGCTTGGCTGCGATCATATAGGTTGAGCTCTTCGATGGTGTAGAAAGTCCTGGACCTCAGAGCGAGATCGAGATGGCTCTCAGTGGGTTGGATTCCTCTTTTCAGAAGTCTCTCTACAGCCTGGCCTTGGCGGTGTCTCACGCTCAACTCTATCAACAATCCTTTCTCAGTTTCGAGTTGTGGGCTTGGATGATAGTCAATAAGGATATCCAGGCATTCTGGACTAGTACGAAGGGATAAAGGATCTGGTGGAGCTTGGAGCCGGCTTCTGCGTTGCTGAAATGTTGGGAAAGCATCGGAAGGACTGACTAGATAACTGCCAATCACCACGTTGGCATCATCGTAGGCATTGATTTCCGACAGGGAGTTTCTCCACCGAACGGCATCATTTAACGCCCAAAGCAAAGTTGTCTGACCATTTTGGTCTTTGAGACCGGGGTCAGCTCCTAAGGCATGCCTTGCTAGGGCACGTATCGTATCTTCATTTTCAAAGAGTGCAGCCCACCTGAGAGGCGTCCAGCCAACATCGTCGAGCACATCGGCTTCATCGGCCTCATCGAGTAGCTGGGTGACTGTGCTGGGAAGGTTCAGCCAGGCCAAGATGTGCAGTCTAGAAATGGATGAGGGAGACCCGCCTAGCTCCGGCATTAATCTGTGTCTCTGCTCCAATGCCCACGATGACGTCGCGCTTTGTTCAGCAAAAGAGCGGAGGTCTTCGAAAAGGCTTGATTCCCTTGCTCGACGTGCATGTGTTGGGAAAAAGTCCAGTGCATAGTTAGATAGCGGTATAAGGTTCTCATGAGTGGACCAAGTCGTAGTTGTGGTGACTTTGAGAGCTCTTAAGCACAACATAGTTATGTCGAAGTCGGCGGAGACACTGCCTAGTTGTGGCAGATATCTCTCTCTCATTAACGTTTCTATCTCAGGATGCACAAATGCGATACAGCCTGATTCCTCTGGTCTCACCATACCTTTGCAGCATTCCAACAGCAGATCCAAACCAACCATGGATTCAGGAGTAACACTTTCAGGGTCGAATTCGATATAGCTTCTCTGTGCGGCATCAAGTTGATAAAACGCAACAACATGGCCAAGGAGGATAACTGAGGTTGAAGTCAAGCAATATGAGAGCCACGTCAAGACTTTTCGTGCTGTTTGCTGGTGTGCTAGTTTTTGTGTTATGATTTGACCCCACAACTTGTTACAGGTTTCGTGCAGGGCAGGACGTAGGTCGACCATCGCTGCTCGCAATTCAGCGACGGACTGTGGCAACGTGTTCGCGATTTGCTCAACGTGCAGGTGAGCAAGCAGCAACATACCATTCGCCTTTTCGACGATGTCATCAGTGAAGCTCTGGAGCAGGTCTGCTCGTTCGACCAATAAACGAGCAATGCATTCCTTCCCTCGCAACTCACTTTCCACGACCCTCCTAATCTCCATAGAAGGAATGGAAACTTTGAAGGCTTCAAGGTTGACATGTCGAAATTCATGGGTAGGTTCTTGGAAAGACGTGACTATTAGTCGCATGTTGGCAATCTTTTGAACTATATCTAAAATGTGTTTGATGAAGTCATATCGAACTTGGCCGTCAATCCTGTCTAGTGCGTCGATGACAACGTAGATTTTCGTTTGACTTCTTGCTCTGATCTCGTCTTTCAGAGCTTCGCATAATTCTTTAGCATCAATCTCTGTCCGTTGCGAATGGTGCTGTTCATATAACTGCTTAGTCTTAGCCCCCAAATGAGTGCAGTCATCTAGGACCTGACTGAGCAGAGCTGCTAGGTAGGTATTGCTTTCGGCCGAATGGTATGCAGAGAAAAATGCAGAAAGCACAATACGGTTTCCTTCTAGACTTTGGAGGTGCTTGACAACCAATGACCTGGGCAATTTTGTCAGCAGGAGAATCAATACTGTGCAGGACCACAATCACATTAGCGTGGACTTGCCCGTACCTCCTGCACTGATCAGTATATACTCAATTCATGCTTCCAACGGAAGTACTCACGAGCACCCCAGCAGTATAGTACTCCATGTGGTCGTTCGTTCCATCTGTGGAATTTCGGAGACTTGATAAACCACGAACCGGTATCTGGCAGCCGACGAGCAAACAAGTTCGTTAGACTGGAGGCAAAAGCATTTTTGGGACAGCGTGACTCGCTCGAATCTGAAGATGGAGAGATCACTCCAATTGTATCTAGCCAATCTTTTACCTGCTGGCAACTTGGGTCGTTTTCGACACCTAAACAGGGGCGCTAGTAAGCATTCTAATTCTTAATCATCGACGTAGTATATTGTTATTACCTTGCGTCTCGATGAACCTTCTCTCGTTGTCGATGTCAAGCGCGTGTCCGGCGCGAGTTAGGTCAAGCTTTTCTAAGAATGCTTTCGCAGCCGCTGCTGCGGTTGCGGCAGCGTACGGCTGGAACCGTTTATTTTTGTGACCGTCACCATAATCACAGGCACTCTTTATTACAAGGGTTGAAAAACCGCTATCCCATGCGCCAGCTCCCTCCATCTCAAACGCCACTACTTTCAGCTCCGTCGCTATTCGATCGCGTGCTTGGGCGGACTTCTGCACTGTGTCACTGCTTCCTATAACATCGAGATAAATTTTGGGCAATGATTTCATCCTGTATCCTGCAACGAGTCTAGCCTGATCATCTTCATTTGCTGTACGCATGCTATTCAGTAGTTCATTGAGTTCGTCCGACCGTTTTCGATAGACGCGCATATCAGCGTGGCAGCCCAGCTCACTGCAGCTTGCCTCGACAGCAGGTTTGCAGTACTTTCCACTCAGACATGCCCAGCATATCTGAAATCTACGAAGACTGTGGCAGTGCTGATAATGAGAATAGAAGAGACTATCTTCAGGAGGATCAGGGGGCTTTGAATCAGCCATGTTGTGGTTCAAGAACAAGTTGTCGAGGTGCTGCTGGAAAGACATGCGCAGTTCGTCCATTCCAACGGCTGTCTTGAGATAAGCAAAATGACCTCGAAACTTGGGTAAGGGCTGGCTCAACAAAACTGTAGAATCGATATTCGTGTGGAAGCCTGTATCGTACTGTTTCCCGAAATCATATTGTATCAATGACGTGCTCACCACGACATCTCCAAGCAGAGTCTCTTTCTGTCCGATTTGTGGCACGATGCCACAAATCCCCACCACCAGACATAGCTGAATTCGCCTGTAACTGGATGCCATGTTTTTCGCAGTTTTGCTGGCTTCCACTTTGCCCGTCCTACCCATATGTGCAACCACCACATGATGCTCACCCAAAATACCAAAACTGTACGTATTGTCATCACTTTCTGCCTGACCTATTTTCCGCAGGACCGTCCACCGATCGAACTGGTGATCGAACGAGGCTATAACAGCGGTGGCTTCGAGAGGTAGGGCACAAACGATACCTATCGTAAAGACATCCCGGCTTTGAGGTAGATCTATTTGTGAGGCACTATGACCTCTGCCATTTTGCATTGTCCCGGCGTGTGTGTTTATCGCAGATTGTGGTATCATTGGATGTTTGCGCAGCCTTTTCGCAGTAGCTAGAAAGCAATGTATCCTTCGCGGGGATGGTGACAGAATAGTCTTGGCACGTGTGACACCAAGAACGCGATTTTTGAAATCAGTAAACACGGGACGAAGAATTGCTCAACCTTACGCGTTTTGGTAGGGCTTCTAAATAGTTGACGTGATCGCCTTTCTCCACAACCTTCGCCCTTTCCGCAGCGGGCCGATTGAGGACCGCCATAGCAAGTTTGATAGCGTCTCGAGATACGCCTTCTCCCCGCAGTCTTCCGGCAAATGTTCTGGTATACCATTCAGCTGAAACATTAAGCACGAAGGCATGGCCGCGAACGTTCTGTCTAAGCGCAAAGCGTCCAAGCTGGAAGACACCGCCTAGCGGACTCGAGAAAAGAAATGTGCAGAGCAGTCACAAAAAGAGAAGTAACAAGTACATACATCCCCGAATCGCACTACCAAACCAAAGGTGAGCGTATCAAGGCCACGAGTTCTTGGCTGGCAGCCAATGGGGTTTTGGAGTTGAAACTGCGATCTACGCCGTCAGACTGATGATATCAGGTCTGTTCGATCGCCATCCACAACTGAAGATCATTTCGGGCCACTGCGGCGAAGGCACCCCCTCTTTCTCTTTTTAGAGAATTGACCATCGTCTACGTTATTTTCAGCCCCAGTACATCAAGTGCCAACGAACTATGCAAGAATGTTGGGAGAAGAACTTCTGGGTTACCATCGCTGGTGTGATGGGCGACGCAGCCTTCGCACATACACTGAACTCTGTTGGTGAAGATCGCTTGATGTGGAGTGTGGATTACCCATATGAAGATTATGATGAAAATGCCAATGGTTTAACAAGCTGGAGTAGAGCAACAACAGTAGAGCAAACATTGGTTGGAAGAATGCTCAAAGATTGTTTAAATCGACCTCCCACAGAGAATGGAATACGGATGTCTGCACCGCCGAATCACTCAAGTTTCATGTGTCAATACACTGACCTATCATTTTGAGCACCATATTCTATGCATCAAGGTTTTCTGTACAAGGTTATGATCCCCAACATATGGAATGTATTTGCCCTGGCAAGACTGTAAACCGAGATAGTGCACGTATACGTGCCTCGCGCCTACGGAAGACAAGAAAACCATCCTGTGCAATCGTGCTCGGTGTAATATCCAGCTTTTTAAAAGGGCAGATCTACTTTGTTCGGAGTTTTCATTCAACTCATTTTGAAGGCTTGAACTGGTCCAAAACAGCATCGAGACCACTGTGGTATCAAACAAAACCATTCAATTTCACTTGGTCTTGATTTCCATTCCATAATACACTGCGATAGATCGCACAAGCAATATGGCCACTGTCTTGACTGTGAACACGAAAAGTGGGATTCAATGGTACTGCGAATCTCAAGGGCAAGGTCCAAGTTTAATACTGGTGCCTTCGGGAGAAGGTGATTGTTCCAGCTTTGACAAGGTCGCAGCTCAGCTTGCCGACAGCTTCAAAGTTACCACCTTCGATATGCCTGGAATGTCAAGGTCGACCGCACCTGAAACAGCGATGAATGATTTATCAGCGAACATTATAGCAGGGCAAGTAATTGAGCTGATGGATCAACTATCAATCGAAATTGCTACCTTCTACGGCTGTAGTTCTGGTGGCCTGATAGTTCTTGCATTGGCGGCTAACTATCCAGCGCGCGTTCGAAGCGTCATTGTGCACGAAGTTCCCTTGACAAAGAAGCTGCCGCCACTGGAAGAACTGAGCGACGAGCAGATTGTGGAGTTTTGTCACCATGTTTTCTCGACGGAGATGGTGGAGGATAAGGGAGCCTGGGCAGCTTTAGGCTCTGAATATCACAGTCGGCTTGACAGGAACTACATCACTTGGGCCCGGAAGTACGTTAATCGAGTGGAGAGAGATTTCAGTAAAGGTGAATTGACGGTTCGTCCGGTCGATTGGACTGTCGGTGCTTTGGCGCCCATGGGAAGCTTCTTTGAAAATGTGGTTACTGCATGTCACGCTGGCATCCCTGTGAGTTTGCTGCCATGTCGACACTTTCCGCAGGTCACTATGCCAGAAGCACTTGCCAAGCATATCCGAGAAAAGGCACTATCCCGAATGTAAAAGGGCTTTCAGGAAGGGTTTGCTTGGATCAGCCTTTAGGCAGAAATAAAACCGCAAACAGGTCAGATTACAATAGAATCCACCAGGCTAGTCAATTATTGTTTAAACTTGCAAGTACGACAGCTAGCTGTACCCGCCGAATTTCTAGTCACCGACTCAAGATGAATTCAGTCGCAATCGACACGTCGCTCCTAACAGGATCCGAGTAGTGCAGTCCGTCACGGAAGTATGGCAATCTGAAGTTGTTAACGGCTGGACAGCGAGTAGTCTCAGTCATCGATGAGCTCGGTCTTCGGCGAACTCGGCAGCCGTGGAAACGAGCTTCGGCATAAACCCTTAGCTAGCAGTGACGGAGTTATATCTAGCTTTTGTGTTCATTATCGCTGGAGCAGACAAACGTTTTAACCATACTGGTAAATCCTGAAATCTTTACGAAGATCATTACTCAGATTCTAGAGACAACGACGACGATCGATCGAAGCGAGATTAGAGACCTACTATCCGCCGAAAGACACGCAAGAGATCTTGCTCAGTGGAAGAGGTTAGAGCTTGCTATCACGCGAATTATTCCAAGACCAGGGTCGCCATAATGTGGTGAGTATGCATTTGTCCAGCATTGTGACTGCCTTCCGCACTGGATTTCACAATTGCAAATATTCCAGCATCATTCATTGTTTTCACATCTGGGTTTCATGTTTCACGACAGGTCTCTTCTGGAGTTCCAAAGGTCATTCTGTGGTCCATGGCTCGAACAGGCGTTGAATCCCCATTTGGAATTTTTTATTCTTGCAAAAGGTTTGCTTTGTGACACAACTGGCTTCGGTGTTCGGAGTACGTTTTGGTGCCGAGTTCCGAACTGCGCCTGATAGTGCTTTCTGGATAGTGCTTCGATGCTACGGCAGGGCGTAGCGTCAACGAGCGCATTTCGAGTGTGCTCTGAACACTTTATACTGGGACTTATTCCGAGGCTTGGTGCTCTGCCACTCCGTAATTGCGTGAACGCAATGGAAATATACCTCCATGCTTTTATGTCCGTACGAGCTTTTGATACACCAGAGACCAAAGCTGGGACCTTGCAAAGATGCCTAGACACAGGTCCGAGTAGCCCTTTCAGTGTATCTGCTGACAACGGCCTCCTTTTCGAAAAATTCGAACTACTTCTGATCAGCAGACGACCCTACGACATCTTTAGCTGCGCCGCCAAAGATGTCTTCCAATAATCGAGTGCTTGACGACAGCGAAATCAGATCAGTGTTATGTAGAGAGTGCTGGGCAAGAGACTCTTGTGAATGGAAGATCATGCATGATTGTTATCGTTCAGACCCTAAAAGACCCCCATTGACCTGTCATAATGAGTGATTACGCCTTACACTGTCAACTGAGCTCCTATAGACATGCGCTGTCTTGCACAAAAGTACTGTTAACAAGACCTAGATATACTGGAGATATTGATGGCTTCGTCGCCGGTACTAAGCAGCTGGTCTTAAAGGGGATCCTATGCTCATGTTATTGCTCCCAGGTACATTGATATACGGGAATCCTATGCCCTAGCTGATTCGGCTGGTCAAATTAAATGTCGATTCAAGTTTAGTTCCCATGAATACGACTTGACACCATGGTATCTGCTGGCTTTCGAGACTGGCCAGAGTCGAATTCTGGGGATGCTTGATGTTGAGTGGATGACTATAGGGAAACTTGTACGTGTTGCCGAGCCTATAAGATAATCTCATATAGTGCTAGGGTGTGCACGATATGGCCAAAATCAGACACATGTTTAGACTTGAGGAGCTGGGTACTATGGTGGAAGCAGAACTCCTTTTGAGCAGCTGGTTACATTTGTGGTTCCGCTCAACGACGTGATTGCCCGAGGCTTTCAGCAGCTAGTTAAAAATTGTTTGAAGCATGTTAAGATATTTATACAGCCATGAACGATTTATATGAAAGCGTCACGAATACCAAGAAATATCCCACCCAATATAAGTGAGAGCTTCATCTCTCCTTCTCTTTCTTCCTGTACTCTAAGCGTTGTATCATTCTTATAGGGTCATAGTCCCACTATCGTCATAACCATATGCATTAACGTCCTGACCCATTGTTACGCTAGATACTGATAATATAATCCTAATGCTGTCAAGCTAAAATTACGTCCTGGGGAAACGAAGATCGATATAGCCAAGAATCAAAGATGACTCTCCCTACTCCAATCCGTGTCGCAACATCTCCACGCTCAATCATCAGCAGATTGACTGTCGACCACAGGAATTTGGTCGAGGCTCGCCTTTCTTCGCTTGGAGAAGTGCATGGAAGAATTGCGTTACAGAAGGCTGGTCTTCTGTCTTTCGCAGTCCGTAATGACCAGCAAGATGCTTTCCAGAATTCCAGCTAAGAAATTCTTGAGCCAGATTGCACATCTTCAGCAGCATGTTGGTTTTGGACTTTGGAAGAATCGCGGCATCGAAAGTCCACTTCGGTATCCATGAATCATGAATCTCGGCTACTTGCAAAGAGAGTCCCCATGAGATCGTCAAGAATTCGGCGGTCCCTGTCATTGCATGCTCAAGTGTTGTCCAAACTTCTCCTACGCATAATCTGTCCTCAAGCAGCTCAAACATGCCGACTTCATTCTCATCTTGCGATGTTTGGGTGAGACACTTTCCAATCAAGAACTTCACAACAACTGTATTCAATGACAAAACAGAGTCCCTGACCGTGGCAGCTTCCCTGGAATGATATCGATCAGCTCTGCCGCGATCTCTTGATCCATGATCATTGTTGAACTTCATTTCATCCTTCGTAAACGTTGCAAATGACAATGGCTTCTCACATGCCAACCTAGAAGCTTTGCCCTGCTCATACAGATACGCGCTTTTAACTGTGTGATGTTGAAACATAAGAGGCAACCCAAAGCAAAGAGCAACATTCACGGTAGCCTTGCCAACCGCGTTTAATGTCGTCCAATCTTGTTTCGGGGAGGGAGTGAGCGATGGTACCATTGGAATGCCGGAAGAAGACGATGACGAGGAAGATGATGACGAAGATGATGTTGTGTATGACGAGTCTGAGGATGACAAGTCTGAGGAAGACGACGTATCGGTGGAAGTTGAAGAACCAGACGAGCTACCAATTTCGGACAAAACTCTGCCACAGCCAATAAAGATGTTTCGAATAGTGATGATGACGATTCGCAGCACTCGTACATCAAGCACATCGAATGTCAGTCCTCTTTCGAGATCCCAGCTTGCCCAAGACCAGCTCGGAAGATGCCAATCAACTCGCGATTGTATAGAACCTGAGTCAGCATGCCATAACAAAGACTGTAACAGATGTGCCTCTGGGAGTCCCGCCACGAATCTTCCAGCATCCATACGCAATGTTCGCAAAACACCATCAATCGCAATCAATGTATCCTTACGGTCGCTCAAAGTTCGTTGACTGTACTCTCGGATAGCAGCAGCATAATCAGGAAACTTGCCCAGGTAGTTCCACTCATCATCAATATTCTGCTGTGGGACGAATATTTTCACAAAAAAGATCTTCTTGCTAGGAATGTGTGATTGCCTATCTGCCGGCCAACGGTATTTTGCTACTCGCGCTTCAATGCTCTTGGATCGCTCTTCAGTCTCCGTGTAGATCTCTTCAGTCCAGATCGACTCTGAGCACCTGAAGTAGACTTGGTAGTCGGTGAAAAGGAGTATTCTTTTGGCTAGTATCTTCTCTTGGAAGGTCCAACCACGAGTATTCCAGACAAGAAATCGGGAATTCTCAAGCTCAGAGAACAACGGCGACATAGATGCCATTTCTATGCCTCTCACCTTTTCGACGTGCTGTGAGCATGTCCTTGGCACACTAATGCCTGGTAGACCCGAGTTCGCGTGCGGGCCTGACCCAGCCACGATTGTCAGCCTTGAACAGTTGTAAACAGCATCCATCTTTTCAAGATGAAGCCTTTTGTCTTCTATAGGATCGTCTTGGATAATACAGAGTGCGTCAACCCACAGATAGCGGTATCCAAGCTCATGCGTCAACCACATCGCATCAGCAATCGTTCTTGGGAGAATGACTGGAAGTGGCGTATATTCATTGCCAGCTTCATCGACTCTCAGATCTTCTCTATTGGTGACGGCCGGGTAGACGTTATTTTGCTTCATCAGATCCGCACCCCAGACATAGCTCAAAGTTAGATAGCAAGGATCGTTGCCTGCAGGGGCTCTGATTAGCATGTTTTCCTGCACATCGATGAGTCGCAGATTGCTTGGCAGCCGTCGACCAGCAATACCATCTTCCTCGCAAATTTCATGATGGTAATCTTCGCATCGTCTCATCCAAGACTTGAGCAGGTCAATCCTAACCTTATCTCGATTGATCCTTCTTCCGAGAAACTGATGGTCTCTTCCTTGTCGAGCTTCTGAAGCCAAGTACTGAATGTAGGCTTTGTTTTCCCCTTCACCTGAAACAATGAGACGCTGTGGAAGTCGTTGGCACCTCTTCGAGACTGACCTCAAATCAAATTTGTTTGAGTACGATTCAGACTTCAACTGGTCGTAGGGGGAGCTTTCAACAGCAAGCTCCCAGCTGAGGTGACTGGTAAGAAGAATTTTTTCATTTAGATCTCGTGTGACATGAGCAGGATTTGATGTAAGAGTTCGGACGACTAGGCGGCAAAACGGACAGAAGCGTTCTTGCACTATCTTTTTCCATGTTCCAAGTTTGACTCTTCTTGTTACCTCGTAGTATTTGTGGTGTTCAAAGTCAACGTCTCTGCAAATGTCACAGAGTTTGCTCGTTGGTCTGCATCCAGAGGCTGATGAAGCCATAGTAATGATTCCTCCCCCCAAGGCCTGGTTGTGAGAGGATGGGATTGTGAAGCGAGCTGCGTAATTTGAGCTACTAAGAGTAGGAGATTTGTGAGGAACTGCTTCACTCCTCGGTATCTGCGTATCAGGAAACATGGCAAGGCAGCAGTGTACACTTTTCTAAGAGGCGTCAGAAGGCAATAATCGTTAGGCTGGAACGGGAATAGCTTTGTCTGCTAAACGTGTGTTCGTTCGCTAATCTGAATTTCGCTATGAGGCTACCCAGATCTTGTGACCTTTCGGGACCGAAACCTTACAAGGTATAGATCTACCAAATTTCACCAGACCTGGCAAGCTTACCTTATCTAAATTCGATTTGCTCGCATTTCGAGGCTTCTGCCACAAAGCTCAAGCTGTCAAGGACTCGGTTCGCTGTATTTCTGGCAGAGCCGCCCAGACCGAAGCAGCTTAGGCCCGTGTTGTGAATGATTGGTCTCTTGAACCACAAACGTTCTAGCTTACCAGAATCGCGCATGATGAACAAGGTCCAAGCACCTTTACATCAAGCTCTTTAAGGGTTGATGTTTGCCACGACTGGTACGTAAGATCTTGAATTAGGCCTTAGTAGCAATTCCTTCGTGGCAGATACTTGCCGACAGGTCCAGCGGCCTGCCGTGCAGCATTAGTAGGAACAGTGCTACATGGTACGCTTCGTAATGTCAACTGCAGGCACGTACCCTGCCCGAGATGTTAACATGAACAAACATGGTAGTGGTCCATGATAGTCACGCCAACGAGGAGCTACCGCTCGTCTCAATAGCCTCGCAGAGACGCGCTAGAAGGACTCATAGAGGTAAGAGTTAACTGGCCAGGCTAGGATATAGGGACAAAGCAAAGATGGGCTGACAGCATCGACAGTCTTACATTGGCATGGGCTAGGAACGTTGTCATTGGCTCCGTACTGAAAATGTGTCAAGAGCTGGCAAAGACCGGAAATCAGATCGTGTGTCTGACTTCACGACTTTGATTGGTGTAGTAAGGAAGATGGGCTATAGATGAGGACAATGCGGCAACGCGGCGCCTTCGCCAATGAGAATACACTAAACCGGGTTCAGTTTGGGCGCCTTTTGCACCATCATTTCATTCTCGATAAAAAGGGGAACGACAATGCTGAGGGTGCCGAATTTGGTGCCTTTAGGCACTGATACAGTTGTCAAGCGCGACTAGTGCGGGCTTTCATGAGAGCAATCTCTCGTCTTTTGATTAGCGCCGTATTTCTAATTTGTAGGCAAACTAGCGTCCGGCTCAACTTCGGCTCACCCTTCCTCAATTTGCACTGCCATAGCTCAAGGTGCTCACTTTCAACTCACCTTTCTATCTCAACTCCGTTAGCCAGCCCAATTGTAGATATTCCTGTTACAGCTTTCTGTTAACTCTACGCGAAAGACAATTGCAGGAGTGAGGTGGCGATGAAGCCCAGAAACGGGCCGCATTGCGAAGGGGTTTGGCCAGAACTTGGGCCCTGCGCGATTGTGGAAATCGAGGGCGTTTTAATGTGTTCTCAAAGGGTATTTTCACGAATGAATGAAGCGAGCCCCTCGCTCCATTGGAAACGGCGGTCATTATGGATAGTTCTCTTAGCTTAGAGTAGGGTAGAGTCAGAGCACTCAGTCTGCTGGACAGGCGTGCTGATGCCGACACTGCCGAATTGAGCCGAGCAGCCGGGGGGGCGGGGCAACAGTTTTTGAGGTCCACTTTTCATGAAAACGAGACAAAGATCATTAATGTGCGTGACACGCGACGGCTATCGCTCTCCAGTAGATGACCGCTTTGGCGGGTTGCCTCCAGGATGTCTTCCTCTCAACCCATCAAGATTCTCGTAGCCAATCGATCCGAGATAGCATGCCGCCTCATCAGGACATACTCGCTCTACTCAAGCATCCACACAGTAGCTCTGTTCACTCCCTCTGAGAAGGATGCGACACACGTGCGTCTTGCAACCGCATCAGTGGCGCTCCCAGGAGAAGGTCCACGTGCATATCTGGACGCGGCCAATATTGTCAACATTGCGAAGAAGGAAGGATGCTGGGGTATCGCACCGGGCTATGGTTTCTTATCCGAAGACGCTGGGTTTGTGAGACTATGTGAGGATGAAGGCATCATGTTCATCGGACCATCGAGCGAGCAGTTGGCACAACTTGGAAACAAGATGAGCGCGAAGTTATTGGCGGCAGATGCAGGTATACCGGTTCTAGATGGCACGAAGACTGTACTCGATCGAGGTTCTTCCATCACGGATGTACTGACGTTTGGAAAGAGCCTAGGCCCAGCCAGCAAAATCATTCTGAAGGCAGCAGCTGGCGGCGGAGGGCGCGGCATCCGCATCATTGATGACAATACAGACGAGCAAGCCATTCGCTTGGCTTATGAAGCTTGTCAGCGAGAGGCACATGCATCCTTCGGCAATGGAAGCTTGTTCGCGGAGCGATATCTACACGGTGCCAAACATATTGAAGTCCAGCTTCTTGGAGACGGCACTGGAGAAGTTTGCCATTTCTGGGAAAGAGAATGCTCGCTTCAGCGCAGAAACCAGAAAGTCGTAGAGATTGCGCCTTCGCCTTCTATCACGCCACGGCTTAGGCGAACCATCATCGAAGCTGCGTTGAAACTAGGAAAAGCAGTGAAGTTGCGAAGTCTCGCTACAATCGAGTTCCTTGTCGATGCAGCAACCGAAGACTATTATTTCATGGAGGCAAATCCGAGGATACAAGTCGAGCATACCATCACCGAACAGATCAATGGCATTGATTTAGTGGATTTACAGCTTCAGGTTGCCTTGGGACGAACGCTGGCAGACCTGCACATAACGCGGGAACCCCCACCACCTCGATTTACATCTATACAGCTACGCATCAACGCCGAAAGCTTCAGGCAAGATGGCACCGCGCAACCTGAAGCGGGGACTATTCGACAAGGACATTTTCCTACAGGAGCAGGCGTGCGAGTCGAGACAGCTCTTGAAGGAGGCCGGCAGTATGCTGTGAGCCCTTTATTCGACAGCCTTTTGGCGAAACTCATTGCCACCTCATCTTCGTATGAGTCCGCACTGCGGCTGGCTCGTTGGGCCATCGACGAGACAAGGATCGTAGGATGCAGGACGAACCAGGCGTTCCTAATGGCTTTGCTGGATATCCAAACCGTGCAAGAGGGCAAGAGCAACATTTTGACCATCCAGGAGAACTTCGAGGCGCTGTACAGCGCCACGCAGCGGTTCGAAGACGCGTTGCGGGCTAAAGGTGACCACACCTCTGAAGAAGCTACTTCACTAATGGAGGATGCGGCTAAGGTTGAGCGACCTGCAGGCTCTGAAGAGCTGCTCGCACAACTCACAGGGGTTGTCCTTTCCATCAAAGTGAGCGAAGGCGACAAGATCACTGCTGGCCAAGAATTGGTCGTTCTTGAGGCGATGAAGATGGAACATTCCGTCCGGAGCGCCTACAATGGTGTTGTGGCGAAAGTGGCCGTCACGCAAGGACAGCAAGTAAATGCCGGCGATGCTCTTCTCTTCACCAGCTCGGATGGCGACAGTTCATCTACCAATACACACGACCTAGCCGAGACTGAGAACCCAGAGAAGCTGCGGCCGGAGCTGACGGAGCTGAACGAACGTAAGGCCTTTCTACGGTACGCTGGCCGTGAAGAGGACGTAGCCAAGCGCCATGCAAACGGATACCTCACGGGCCGGGAAAATCTTGACCTCCTCGTAGACAAAGATTCATTCATTGAATATGGAGACCTCGTGGTTGCGGCACAGAGGAAAAGGTACCCCTTGTCCCATCTCATCGCTCGAACAAGCGGAGATGGTATCATCGTGGGCTGGGCGAAGATAGATTCTCATCCAGTCGCAGTTGTCATTGGCGACTACCTCGTACTTGCCGGCACGCAAGGACACTTCCATCATCAGAAGTTAGACCGCATCTTCCAATCAATCATTGATCATCCTGCGCCACTGGTGTTGTACGCCGAAGGAGGCGGTGGAAGACCAGGTGACACCGATCACTTGGGTATGGCGGGCCTAAAGACGCCATCATTCGCTCTGATGGGCGAGATCAAGGCAAGAGGGATACCTTCTATTGCAGTAGTGAATGGATACTGCTTTGCGGGCAACGCTGCATTCTTGGGAGCATGCGACATTATCATAGCTACAAGAGGCGGATCAAAAGATGCGCCGCTGAGGAAGTCCACCACGATCGGCATGGGTGGTCAAGCAATGATCGAGGGCGGTGGCCTTGGCCGATTCGAGCACGAACATATCGGTCCCGTCGATGTCCATATGCGCTCAGGTGGCATTGATGTACTTGTGGACACCGAGGTCGAAGCTGCGCCGCTTGTCCGCAAGATCGTTGCTCTGTTCACACATCCTCAGCTGCCACCAGCGAAGAGTCCTTACACATCGGATCCTCTTCGCCTACGCACCGCAGTGCCGCCGCTGTCATCTCGTCGCCGAGCCTACGATGTTCGTCGTGTGATCATCCTTCTTCTGGACGACGATAGCTTCATCGAGTTCTGTCCCGAATGGGGTCTCTCTGTGCTCACGGGTTTTGGCCGCATCAACGGCCGCGCAGTCGCAATCATGGCTTCCAACTCCTCATCTCCCCTAGGCGGCGCTATCGACGTCGCATCCGGAGCAAAAGTCAACCGCCTTCTCCGTCTCCTCATCCGCCTCGGCGGCATGCATCTCCTCAGCCTCTGCGATACCCCTGGATTCATGGTCGGCCCCGACTTCGAGCGCTCAATCGAAGCTCAAGGTGCCGGAAGCACATACCGCTGCTTCGGTGACTGGTTCGGCAACTCCCAAGAATTTGCCCTCCTCGGCGGTCGCGTCCTAGGAGTCGTACTGCGAAACGGTTTCGGACTGGGCGCACAAGCGATGCTCGGTGGTGGAAGTTTGACGAACAGCATGTGCGTGGCGTGGCCGAGTGCCGTCTTTGGGGGCATGGGGATCGAAGGCGCTGTAAGGCTTGCGTACAAAAAAGAGTTAGAAGCTATCAACGATCTTGAAAATAGGAAGAAAAGGGAGCAGGAGATGATCGATGTCATGTACAGCGAAGGGAAGGCCACCAACATGGCTATGGCGGCTGAGATCGACAGTGTGATTGATCCGGCTACGACGAGGAAATGGCTGGAGCAGATGATTGAGGTGTTACCGGAGAGAGTGCCAAGGTATGTTAAGGCAAGAAGACGTGCGAAGATATGAGAAAAACAAAGTTCATCGAGAAAGTTACAAAATTGGTGTGGCTAGTGGCAGCAAAAGTTGGAGCTGGGACAGCTCGCTGGGCGCGAGGGATATGCTACAGCTTCCATCGACTGGAACGAATCCCAAAAGTTCCTGGCAGGGTCGAGGAGTGATGGAACATGGGCAACGTGCAAGGCGTCAACAATAATATCTGCTCGTCTCCAGTATCGTCATTCAAGTCCGGTAGCACCAGCTTGCCACCTTACCAGCATGCCTCGAACAAAGCCAAGGGGAACCGGCGATCCAACTTCAGACTACCAAATGGCCTCCAAATGCCCCCAAATGCCCACCGTAGTACACTCTGGATCCCGCTTCGTTCTGCCGCACTCAAACGTGATGGAAAATGGCGGGACGTCCAGCACGGGTAGCTAAGAGACTTACCGTAGGCTGGACGGTGCGTAAGGTAGCCAGATTTATAAGTCTGTGGAGACCTTTACGTGACGTTGGGTCACTCTGCCACGTCTGATGAACTTTTACGAGCCGGTCCTCGATCGAGTCACGAGAACCATCATTCCTGGGGACGTGAGGAGTGAGATGTATTGGCTGTACCTGTTATGTATCAGACGTACTGGATATCGACCCAAAGGCCAATATAACTTGGAAGAGGATAGTGCTGCAAGTGCAGATTTGGTGTCTCTTCCACTGAATGGCTCCGTTACCTTCGTGCTGTAGCAAGATGTAGATATGAATCCAACAAGCGCCGGCAACACAATACTGATTAGTAAGTTCAACGATTTCACAATGGCATAAAAATCGACAGTAGGAGGTCGTATCCTTTCGGCCACATCATTTTTAGTGGCGTGCTGTGACGCTTTTCCCGACACGGGTGCACTAAACCGGTCTTGGTTTGGGCGCCTTTTGCACGGTAATTGTGTTATCGATAAGAACAGCACCACTAAAAGTTTCCTGCGCTCTGAGCGACCTCATTCATCAATTTCTTCGCCGCAGCTTCTGCTCTACAACAATGTCGAATACGAGCGAGTCTCGGTGACGCATTCAACATGGCAGCTATATCACCTGGAAGGTCCTCTGGTCCGCCCCGAAAGGCAAGAAAGCAGACACAGACCGAGAAATCGCATCGATATGAACCATTCACCAAGCGAGTCGCAAAACTGAAGATAGATCCTGTCCACCAGGTTCAGAAATCGCGATTAAAAGAGTCCTCAGATAACCTGTCGCAAAGCTATTTCCGATCAGCACTAGACGACTGGGCAGAATTGAACTTGTCCAATACCTTCACATCATTCTTGAATAAGGTCAACCCACTGTGCGAAAGCTTGCCTCAACTACTTCACCATGCCGACACGATCACCGACTGCCTCCTCGACCACATTGCCAGAGAAGATCCGTTAGCATTGGAATCGTTGTTGAGCCTGGTGGCGCACCTCGCACACGACTTGGGTCAAGAGTTTGAGAAATACTTCGGAAGGACTGTTAAGCTGGTGGCAAGGGTGTCAACTACACAGGAAGATCCTGCTGTCATAGAGTCATGCTTTACTTGTCTAGCATGGATGTATAAGTACCTGTCGAAACTACTGGTTCAAGATCTCACGCCATTACTGGACATACTCTTGCCATATTTCTCCGCTCGCAAGGAATACATACGAAGGTTTACAGCCGAGTCTCTGGCCTTCCTGGTTCGTAAAGCGGCAATCCTGTATCCAAAGAACGAGAAACCTTTGAATTTGGCAGTCAAGCAGATTCTTGGAGGCGCAATACAAGACATCAAGGATGAACCGTCATTCGCAGAAGCCAGCATGACTTTGCTCGCTGAAAGTGCCATTGGTGTCGATGCTGGTCTTCATTCCAGCGCCGCTGACCTCTTTCGCTGCATATATCGACACGCTCTCACCCTATCAGAATCTTCTAATCTAGCAATTCGAATACTGGAAGGCTTGACAGTCAACTTGGTACACAGGACGGACGCTGCAGGATTTCAACCACTTCTGGATGCCATTGTAGAACAAGCCGAAGGTAAAAGTGCTCAAGCTCATGAGAGAGCAGTTGTGTCTAGGCTCATCCTTATTGTTTGTGCCACTCGAGGTGGATCAAGGATTAACGACTGGTCTAGCATCATATCCGTCACTCACCTCCGATTGCAAAACCTCAGTGCTAGTGACAAAGACTTTGATCAAGTTGGAAAAACTCTAACCAGGACGTCAGCTGTAATCCTGCAGTATGCTCCGCTCCAGCAAATTTTGCCTGCTGTTCCCGGACTTGTCAAAGCCATTCTCACAAGCTGCGAGCCACGTCAGTTCTTCGTTTTCTGCGAAACTGTGGCTCGGTTGGGCAAAGCAAGGTTCCAAGACTTGCTCTTGACTCATTTGCAAAAATACATAGTGTCAAATTGGAGCGATAATGAATCTGGTCTCACAGTGCTCCTACATGATATCTCTCGGCTCGATTGTGTGCATAAACTTGCTGGCAGAGCCGGCTATTTGGCAATAGGTGACAGCTGGGAAGCATCCAAGTGCAAGTGGTGGGAAACCACAAAAGACGACCAAACGAACGTGGAGCAACAGTATCAAGACCTGATCTTGGCACGAGCAATCCACTTTCCTAAGAGTCAGAGAGCATCTCGGGAGTGGCAGAAAGTCTTACAGATGGCTCTCGATACAGCACTGGACGAAATCCAGCACCCTGCGGAGCTGGCCACACGAACTGCTTTGGGTTGGGGGTTGCAAGCTCTTATAGCATTCCCGGACGCTGCATCGTTCATTACCGCCGACAAATGGGCTAAGATCTTAGCTCAGCCAGAGAATCGGTTCGAACTCCTTCCATTTGTACAAGCTTGTGCAGAGTTTGCCATTCGACCAGCCACAAGGACTACAGCGTCATTAATGAGTGACCGTGCAATCTCTAAGCTGGTCAAGAATATGCTCAATGCTTCGTCAGATTTGCGAAAAGCTTCGTTGGAATTGCTCCGGGCGTCTCACACTGAGCCATCTATAGAATGGGTAGCGTCAACGGTTGAGCTATTGCTGGAAATTCTTGATACTGATTATACCATTGCGAATGCTCGCCAAATTTCTATGCTACTTCGACGGCTCCCGCAAATACAGAAGAATGCTCCTCGAAGCAATTCTTTATCAATGCTGTTGCCCTTTTTCTGTCTTGGTCTTCTGCCAAATTACCACGATCAGCTGCGGAAGGACGTATCCCAAGCCTTAAGTCAGATGTTGACCAGTCCACACATTGAAGACACGGTTCTTGAGATAGTCAAACAATGGCTACAAGCTTCAGCAGTAGCAGCCCATGTTACTCCCGGAGGTGAACCAGAACATCTGAAAAAGGTCTCTCAATTTGAATGTACAAAGCTGTCTGAAGTTGATGCTGCGGCTTCAGACTCTGCAGAACACTTTATAAATTGTGAACAAGAAATTGAAAAGCGTGTTGAGGCCTCACACGCCTTCCTTATACAGCGGACGCCAGCGGAAAGCCGGGCAATAGCTCTTCAAGTACTCCAAGATATACCACAAATTGCTGAGAGGAGGTCCAAAATAATCGTTCCAGCGTTCTTGAGTGCTCAACGTGGGAGAGCCGGACATGATATATCCTACCTGGATGAGTCAAACTCCATACATACGCTCAGCCCCGAGATCGAGGTAGGTGGATGGAGTTTGAAAGAACGCAGAGCTTTTCTGCAGCTCATCGGCCAATTTACAAACCCACGAATGTTATACCGGGCAGAGGATGTCTACATGATTCTTCTAGAGCTCTTGTCGAATGGTGACAATGAGACACGTAAGCTGGCGCTACAAGCTTTGATGAAGTGGAAGAACCGTGCATTGTTAGCATACCAAGATTCATTGTTACGGATCGCTGAGGAGAAAACAACAACTTCTGAGATTGGTTTGATGCTGCGCAGTGACCAAGACTCGAGCACTATCAAAGAGACAGACAAGCCGGACGTCCTACCTGTCTTGTTACGACTCATTTTCGGACAGCTAACTGGTCGAGTTGGAGTTCACGGCTCTCAAGAAGCTAAGCGAAAGTCGTTGCTGCGCCTACTGTTCCGCATAAAAGAGCAAGAAGTCCTCAGCTTCCTTGATATTGTGCTTGGCCGGCTCAAGGACATCTCCATGGTCAACAACGAAAATGCTCGAAAGCATCTTCTCTCTCAGGATCTAATAAGCGCTGACCAACAGTACGGCTTCTTACGGATGGTCCTTTCTATGCTCGAAATACTACAAACACAATTCAGTCATTATGGTGGAAAGATCATGGACGCAGTTCTGTATTGTACCACACGAGCAGCTCAACAAATCAATGTCCTGGGTGACACTGAAGCTGCTCCAGCAATGCTACGAAACACACGACGAACAGGCATTCAATGTTTGAACCGCATATTCGAGTACTGCCATCAGCTCGATCTGACAGAGTATCTGCCTCTCATCTACACAGAACTAATAGACCCACGACTGCGGAAGTTTGTCGCTGAAAACGCTCAGGGCGTATCTGGCTTGCTCAAAATGTTCTCGGTGTGGGCGAAGTCCGAGCGTTCTTCCAACTATTTGCAGTATGGTGAGAACCATGTCTTTACAGAACTATGGAACTTGCTTGCTTGTGAAAATGCCAAGCCTGAAGTAAAGTCATTTATATTAGAAGATGTTGTTAATCCTGTTATCGATCTGGCTGAAGGTGAACCGGCAACCTCGCAACCTGCCTGTGAGATTCTTAGATCAGAAGCTTCTACCGTACTTGACAGTATCGCCTCCTTGTTACAACAATCCCCACCTAAAGGCTTGCTGCTCACGGCTGCAAAGAGTGTCGAGCGACTGGCCACTCATGTTGAAGCTGCAGATGTGAATCAAAAGGTAGTGGAGTTGTTTGTTAACATACTTCGTGAGCCGAATCAACGGCTTCCTCCACATATCAAAGGTCAGACACTGAGAGCGCTTTATAACGCTGCGCAGAATCTTGACCGAGCGAGCCGCCTGGCATTCGGAGCTGCGTTCCTTAATTTGCTCTCAAGCTATTTTGATTTCTTTCGAGATTTGCCAAACAGGCAGATTTGCGCCAGTCTTCTGCGTTTCATAGCCCAAGATGACGAGCAGCTGCAGAAAGCTGCAGATATCTGCGAGGGTCTCAACGCTCAGTCCACCAGCAGTCTGGACACAATCGATTATGATCGACAGGCTAAAGCATTTTCTCAGATACACAACCTACTACAAAGCAATCCAAACCCCAGAATAATGCTGCCGATATTGCAAAATCTTATCTACTGCGTCCGTACGAGCGACGAGACTGCAGTCAGAGGAAACGCTCTGAGCTGCCTGAAACACCTTGTTACATCTCTTTCCAACCAGCAGATTGAAGCTTCTGAACTTCAGCAAATCATGTTAGGTGCCGTCAGAAAACATGTACGAGACGACTCGGAACTTGTCCGTGCAGATTTCGTGGAACTGCTGGGCGCTGCGGTCAAGCATTGGTCAGATATGTCAAGCCTTCAAGAATTGAAGACATTGCTTGTCGGTGACGATGAGGAAGCCTCTTTCTTCACCAATATCTTACACATTCAGCAACATCGCCGTACTCGCGCAATCCGGAGACTCGTTGCCGAAGTAGAGCAAGGTCTGATTTCAGCCAATAACATCTCGCAGTTCTTCTTGCCACTCTTGCAGAAGTTTGCAGATGACGATAGTGGTGATGCATCGGCTCAGTCAGCTAAGGGTCAAAGCATCGCATCTCTGGCTATTCTCCTTCAATGGCTGGATTGGAAGTCGTTCCGCCAAGTTTTCAGACACTATCGGCAGTCGCTTGATCAGAAAAATGAAGATGACAAAATTGATGTGCGCTTGCTCAACCATGCAGCTGATGCATTGATCGCTGCTATGGCTAGAAGAACAGCAGGCGAGGATACCGGTTCGCTGATGCCTCACCTGACTAATTCGCTGCCACTCCAAGAGGTCATTTACAATGAGCTGAAGACCAACTTCATCCCTAAACTTGCGGACCTAAGCCATTATAAGGACGAAGGCGAAATCAGTCAACGTATCCCGGCTGCTGTGGTAGCAATCAAGCTCATCAAGCTTCTGCCCGAAAATGAGACGTCACACCTTGCTGCACCTATTGTGCTTGATGTTGCGCAGTCACTTCGCAGCCGGACACAAGAGACCAGGGATCTGGCTCGAAACAAGCTGGCCGAAATCGTCGCTCTTTTGGGCTCGTCGAGCATGCAATTCGTCCTTAAGGAATTAAGAACTGCCCTCACAAGGGGTTATCAACTTCACGTTCTTTCATATACTGTGCACACCATCCTACTTGCCACAGCTGAGACACGAAATGTAGGCGACCTTGACTACTGCCTCGATGACCTTGTCAAAGTAATACTAGACGACATCTTCGGTGTTGTTGGTCAGGAAAAAGACAATCAGGACTATATTAGCAGCATGAAAGAGGTGAAAAGCAGCAAGAGCTTCGACTCAATGGAAATACTAGCCAAGTGTACCAGCGTCAGGCACCTAGCTAAGCTTGTCTTGCCATTCGAAGCACTTCTCGCCGGCTCACTGACATCAAAGAAAATCCGACATGTTGATGAACTCTTCAGAAGAATAGGTGTTGGAATATCCCACAGTTCGGCTGCTAATAGTCAAGACCTGTTGGTCTTCGCTTTCGAGTTGATTGAGTCTTTCTATCGCGTCAAACCTGCGCGACCCGCTCGGCCTCAAACGAATGATGAGAAGAATCGTCAGCGATATCTGATACAGTTGGACAGTCATCAGAAGGTCAGCAGGGCTGGCTCTTCATCTTTGCTGTACAAGCTCGCCAAATTTGCTACTGATATAGCAAGGTCTACGTTTGCACGACACGCGGAGCTGTTGAAACCAGAAAACGTGCATGGGTTCATATCGGTTATTGGTGATGCTCTTGTTGAAGCTCAAGAGGACGTCAAGATATCTGCTTTGAGACTGCTCTCAACTGTGATTAAGCTGAAGATGCCAGAGTTCGACGAGAATGCCAAGCTATATGTCATGGAAGCCGTCAAAGTGGTCAAGGGAGCTGTCAGCACGAATGAGGAAGCGGCACAAGCTGCCTTGAAGCTGGTATCTACGATCATTAGAGAGAAGCATAGTGTCGAAGTGCGAGATTCAGATATTGCATACCTTCTAAAGCGAACGATGCCTGACTTGGAGGAACCAGATCGCCAAGGTGTGACGTTCAACTTCGTCAAGGCAGTCATGGCTCGTCAAATGCAGCTCCCGGAAGTATATGAGCTTGTCGATCAGCTTGGGCTTATGATGATCACTAGTCAGAACCGGAACTCTCGAGATGCCGCAAGGGGTGTGTATGTTCACTTCCTGCTTGACTACCCTCAGGGCAAGACTCGCTGGTCAAAGCAGATAAAGTTTTTGCTTAAAAACCTTGAGTATCAATACCCAGAAGGCCGACAAAGTGTCATGGAAGCAACAAGCACTCTGCTTGCCAAAGTAGACAACAACACTGCACAAGAACTGGCTGCAGTGATGTTCATCCCTGTTGTGCTTCGAATGACGAATGATGAAAATGTTCCTTGCCGGGAGATGGCCGGTGCGCTCTTGTCACAAGTTTTCACGAAGACTCCAGCCGCCAGCTTACCGGGCATGTTGGAGCCTTTGCGTGCGTGGCTTGAGCAGGATGAGAATCCCACGCTACGGAAAGTGAGCTTGCAAGCTTGGTCAATTTACTTCAAGGCTGTCGAAAAAGGTGCCGAAGCAGAAATTGCAAGTATTCGTGAGCAACTACTTGGTATTCTATCTCATGAAATTGTTGAGGATGAGGATTGGGACATCAAGTATCATGCACTGGAGTTGACGACTGTACTGGTAAGACAATATCCTGACAACATGCTTAGTGTGAAACAGAAGGACTTATGGGCAAACATCATTTCGGCATTGGGTAGTTCTCAGCCATGGCTTCAACAAGCCGCTGGAACCTTGCTCGGAATCTTCTTCCAACACTGCGTTGGCGCCGGCAGTCCGATCATTCCTCCCACTAGCTCGTACGGTTTAGACCTAAGCGAAGAGCAAGTCATACAGATCCTAAAAAGGAGTATGAGGATCATAAAACACCAAACCACTACGAATGAGCTCGCAAGGACTACATTGCACAACCTGCTTCATGTCGGTCATTTGGTTGAGGCTAGTGATACTCAGGTACTCCTCAAGGATCAAGAACAGGATCAAGATGAGAAAGATGTTGATGACTACGATGAAGATGAAGCAGATGATGCCACCATCCATACTAATGGTACGACATCCGCCCCGAAGTCAATATCAGCAACGCAATACCTACTCGACCAATCAGCCCACATCCTGCGCCGTGAGCCATTCAAATACACTTCCGCCGCCCTCCGACCAAAGATGAACATATCACTCTGCCTAACAACGTACATCGAAAGCCTCACAGCCACAACACTCAAAAACCGGAAACCATCTCTCACATCCCTTCTCATACCCCTCCTGCACCTAACATCTCCCACAACATCAATACCACGATCCGTAGATCCTGACTTCACCTCGACATACACCTCCCTCATCGAACAAGCACAAGCAGTTCTCGACACTATCCAAAAGAAGCTAGGAGACCAAGAGTATATGCGGTGTGTCACCGCAGCGACGAAGATAGCAAGGGAGAGAAGACAAGAGAGAAGGAGCAAGAGGGCTATCGGGACGATTGCGGAGCCAGAACGGGCAGCGCGAGAGAAGCGGAGGAAGTTTGAGAAGAACAAAGAGCGCCGAAAAGAGGTGAAAGGAATTCATAGGAGTAACAGGAGGAAGGATCTAGGCTTTTGAGTTGGATGGTATAGATTATCTGTTGAGTTCAAGGTATCAAAAGTGTGTTTGTACATAGCGTTGGCGCATGGTTGTAGCACTATGATCGGTAACATCGCAGGCGTCAAGGAGGGAAGTACACCACAGACGAGTAATGTACAAACGTGTTCTACATTGAGTAGTATTCCCTGCCATATTTCCTGTCCCGCAATGCCAAGTCAACTTATGACTTTCCTCAGTATGCGTCGTTCGTATCCACCACCACCACCTGAATCAATGCCAACACCGGGTCGCAGCCAGAACCGATCTTTCGTAGCAGCGGCCCCGACACCCTTGACCAGCCACGAGACACTCACTACCTCACGCATCTCGAAGCATTACTTCCCAATCACCAGCCATATTCGAAAATGCCGGCATCGGTTACTCGCCCAGTCTGGCCTGCTGTTAACTCCATCGTCACCGTCTGCCTTGCTCTTCACTGCCCAAGTCCCTTGCTCATGTTGCGGCTAGCATGGCAGCTAACTGCAGATACGCATGTATAGTGGTGCCGTGATCTTGCAAAACTGCTCTCTTAACAAGGTTCGAAACTATGGGCGCGCGAGGCATGGACGTGGGAACGGTAGATCAATAGTCGGGCCCTGAGTAGATCCGGTTCGGAAGTTGGAGTTATGTCTCATCGCGCATTGACTTCAGTTCTCGAGCGAACTGGCACATACTGTTCTTCGCAGTGCTTTCGGCTGCTGAACAGTGATATGGTTTGATCGTTATTGATGGTAGTACTGCACAATACCGCAGAGGTGGTATCTGAAATGGGGGTCGTCATCTGAGGTAGGATGAGACATGTCAGATTTGGGTTTAATGTAGCTAGCACATGTAGAATGTAATCTCAATGAACAATATTGTGTCATTGCTTGATAGCTTAATACAGAGTTGAAGCTTGTGACTTTAGTTTACAGTTGTGAACGTCGACCGCTGAAATGGTGTCCTTGGTGTGGAATGAGAGTGACAGCCTCACACATCAGGTCTTCACAAAACAGAAGCCGTGGTAAAAGCTGACAGCTTCTTTCTCCTCCTCCGTCATACACAACTCTCCACCTGTATGCTTTATCACACCCATGCGCACGCCAAGCTGCTCCAACTCCTTCGCCACCTTAGCCGTGGCATCCTTTCCGTCATCAACCTCTTCTTCCCCCCATCCACCTGCATTAGCACTAGCTGCAGCAGCACCTGTGTTCGTCGCCTTCATCGGATCAGTCTCGCAACTCCAGATATCGAGGAAGCCCTTTCTGTAGCGCTGTTCGAGCCCGTAGTTTTCAGCAATGGCACGGAAGGCTTCCCACGGTACGACAAATTCCGGGACGTCGACAGCTTCGGCGATGTAGTAAGTGTATCTGTGACCAAAAGGGGGACGGAAAGAGCCATCCGGGGCGAGGGATGGAAGTTCGGAGGAGGATGGTGGAAAGCGGACAGAGTAGATTGAATTACCCCATTGAGGGGCTGTTGGTTCGTCGGGGGCGCCGTTGGTCTGAGAGGTGGTGTTTGTGGTAGTGGGTTGTGGTGTGGTTGAGCCGTTGGCCGGTTTGTGTCTATCGCCATTCTTCAGGAACCAGTTCTTAACTCGTTCAGAAAGAACATCGCTGTTGGGACAGACACCGATCAGACGACCACCTTTCTTGAGGGCGCCGGCCACGTTCCGCAGCATCATCTCCACCTTTTCTTGCGACTCGAAAGAGTAGTGCATTGTGAACATCATGGTGACGATGTCGAAGCCGCCGCCCTTACCCCATCTGTTCATGGTGTTGGGTGTGGGATCGATGCCGACCTCGCGGACTATGGGGACGTCGCCAATCCATTCACCAAAACAGTCTTTCACGGCGAAGCGGGCATCGAAGCGTGGTCGTCGGCCTCGCCACATGGTTTTGAAGCGATCGCGGGCTTGGTCGATGGACAGGTCAGCTGGGTCCAGGCCGACATAGAGGCCAACAGCTTGAGGTGCCTTTTCCCATTTCCCTAGGTCGCCGCCTTTGCCGCAGCCGATGTCGAGGACGAGTAGAGGTTTGACCTCTTCCAGTTCTTTGGCTGTTTCGCCCCAGCCGAGCTCCTCTTCTTGAACAGTCTGCTTCTCTTGAGGGCTGAATTTCTGTATGATACAACTCTTGACCCAGTTGTTGAAGCTTCTCAAGCCCTTGATTTGTGATTCGTTCTTGCGCCATTCTCGACCCCTCTCTCTCACGTATTCTGGTACGGCATTGTAATGTTGAGTGACCGAGGCTTGCACACCTCTATTAACGGCGGTGCCGCCTTGCTGTCGTTCCCGTTCGGCTCGTAGTCTCTCCTGTTCGGCGAGAACATTCCTACCCCTGCCTCGCCCACCACCAGGTCTCGGAAGTTCTCTCGGCGGTGAGTCTCGAATGGGAGAGGGAGATCTGCTTGGATCACGTCGTGTGGCGCGTGGAGGAGAGCGTCGTCGATAGGCTGAAAGGACTCGAGCTTCTGGAGAGCGTGATCGTCTCTTGGGCCTTTCTCTGACACGGTCGTAGTCTCGAGGTCGCTCGTCATCTCTTGGACGGCGTGTATCTTGAGCGGTCTCCGGTCGGCGGTTGCTAAAAGGTGTCGATTTCCACGCAGGCTTGGACCGTACCTCTCCATCTTCTCGTGTCGTCTTGGGGATTCGCGGTATTCTCGGGAGAGGGTTTGACAATTGGCTATTGGAATCTGGCGCAGACGAACCATTGTGTTGTGTATCTTTCTCTGTCAACTTTTGTCGCTTCTGCGATGGCTCGCCCCCGTCTTCGGCGGCCCCAACGGACTTGTTCTTGGACGGCAGTGATGGCGATCGAGACCGTTTACGAGATTGTTCAGGAGACGACATGGTTGCTACCTTCTTCGAAGCCTGAACAGGTGAATTGGCTTTGCTACTGTCAGCATCGGCCACAGCGTCTTCTGGGATGGTGTCGGGGATTTCTGTAAAGGTGTCACGAGCTGGATCGTACGCGACCGACGACCTGCGCCGGCCAGGCGTTGGCTGCGGTGGGTCCGCCATGACAAAGTCCAAGGCTGGGCCAGATCCACTATCACTGTCAGCCAACAGTCTGGAAGCGGTGCTGAGAACGATGACTGTAAACGACACAAACGTGAATTACAAAGTCACCGGGTGGACGATGAAGCGGGCCTGCCTTGACCCATGTTAATTCAATTAAGCAGAGACTCGCGTGATGGTATTGCCAAGAGAAGTAGAAACGCCATCGAGCTCAGGCCTACTCCAGCTCGAGAGTCACGTGAGTGAGCCTCACTCGGTGCTCACCATGAGGCGGTACCCTCAGTGCGCGCACTGACAAAAAGTGAAGCCTGCCCCTCTATGGCTCTTCGAGGTTGAGCATGGGGAAGGATGAAAGACCAATAACAGTGAGCAAATCGTGGTGCTGAGTTGGCGAGAGAAATTTTACAGTAAGGGACTAGCGTAACACACCTCAATCTCCACAATCTGAGAGCTGTGAACGTAGGCATTAAGGCCTCAACAATATCAGCTCTACAGTATTGTTGTATATCTCAAATTATGGCTTGTGGTCGAACGTCTTCATCTGGTCCAGGCTCAAGAACAGCTTGATCGAGATACGTATAAGGGCAGGTAATGATGCGCTTAATGGCTTGTACCTCACTGTACGACCTGCCTGCTTCAGTCACTGGACCATATCCAGCTCACCAGGATATACCAAGCTACGTGAAGTGATATGAGAACTAGTTGATACGATGAAGAGATTGTCGACCACGGCTACTATGACTTTCACAAAATCTGTGCTGTTGGCAAAGCCTGCGTCCACTGCAATAAGAGCAAGTGCCTAATTCGTCAACAGTCCTTGTTCTGCTGCACTAGATGTTGAGATTGCACCAACAGCAAGAGTAAGGATGATGTTTGCGAAGAGCAAAACCGGAACTGCGAGCAACTATAATGAGTACAACGTGGAAACTGCAAGATGGGAATTGTATTACTTCTAGGAGCTAAACTGACTGATACAAGTCGGTGTCAAAGACTCACAATAACCACCCGGTCGACACACTTATTAACATCAGGTAGCAAAATTTGTTAGAGAGTGCGAGAGGAGTAGTTACTCGTCTAGCTAGTGATAGGCGTTCGTAGATAGGACACTTGTTATTTAGTGCTTATTATATCAATACATCGAACCTTCGCTTTTACTCACGCGTTCAACCCATATCGACTGAACGATAACGGCTGTACGATCTCTCCTGTTCATATGACTATTCTACCACGTTTGAGCGCTATTTGAAACAGGAATAGTGCCGGCAATGATGGCCACGGACACCGAGCATGGGGCTGAAACACAGGGACCGGTCGCATGAGCGGTCACCAATATGTTCATGTGTAGGACAATCTACCTTAATGAGAGTGGAAAAAATCTTCTATTGGTGCATAATCTACGGTCAATCAACCCTCCTGGTTTAAACTACGAAACTCAGCTCGTGTGATCGCACTTACCACAATGCGCCATGGAGATCTCCTTTAACGTTCCCAAAGCTGGACCGCTTACACAAGTGGGACTGCAGCTCGTTACACTCGATACAGCCGTTTATCTCGCCACTTCAGCCATAGGATGGTGGAAAGCGCGAGAGAGGTCGCAATCTCTATCGCAGGCACTGTCCGCAGCCAACCTTTCTCTTGTCTCTACGAGCGCTTTTGATGTCGCAACGTATAGAGAACGACGAAAAGAAGGGACCATTCAAACCTTGGGGATTCAAGGAGGACTTTTTCGGCGATTTCAAACGCGTGTGGAATCAACGGCCGTCTCTCAACATCCTGGTGTTGACTGTCTACGCGCGCTAGCCACAGGTCTTCTATGCCTATGCAGTGTCCAGCTTACCACAACAATCCTTGCGGATCTGGTTCCTTTCGGTCTGCTCCAAGGAGATTATGACGATAAACTTCCATCTCTGGATGGGCCACTGCACGCCAGTCTTAAAGACTGGGTATCGGCAGTGGCGGCCGAAGAAGATTGCAATACCCTTCGCGAAAATCTTTTGCAGCGAGCACTACAGTTCCAGCAGAAGCTTTTGGGATTTCATACACCCATTGCAGATTCAGCAAGCGATTATGACGAACTTCCTCATCTTCTGGGCTGTTTGCGATGGATGATCACCCCAAAACACAAGCGGTCATGGGGCAAGTACCCCACTCGATCATTGCGGGTATGGACTGTAGCGGCAATAATGATGGAGCTTGCCTTCTCAATTTCAGTGTCCATGGAGACGGTGTATTCTAAAGAGCAATACGAGATAGCCATCAATCCGTCAACCGCTACCGATAATTATCCTGATGTCATTCTTGTCACTGCATCAGCGGGACCTGCAGATCCTTGGATTCTGTCCGAGCCTGTTACGGCATCTCTTGAGTTGCGTCCTCGAGTTATTCCAGTCATGGGAATACCATATGCCGCCTTCGGTTCCCTTTCAAAGCGATACGTTGACATGAGCGCTGAGTTTTTGGTAGAGATCTGGAAAGTTTCTTATCACTATGCAAGAAATGCAGTTGAGTCACCCACCCTGTCAGCCGGAGGAAAAGTCCACCTTAAGCCAATTAGCAAGGATAAGTCAGTATTTCGGGACAGCCATAAGCTCCTCCTAGGCCTATGGTCACCTCATCTCGCACACATTCTTGGGCCTGCCATGAATGACTACGTACCAGCTATCCTTGGAGATGCCTGGGCACCGGATGCCATCAAAGGCTTTTTCGATCGGCAAGCGAACAGTGAACCGATGGCTTTCGAAGATGAAACAGTCATCAGAAACATTTATCAGCTCATTGCGATTATGCTGGGAACTATCTATGGAGCTTGTTCGAAGTCTTTGAGGCCCGTGGACAACGACTCTGAGGCCCCTAATCTGCATGATAAACAGTCAGAGACTGAGTTCCTAGATGTTGCCTTTTCTCCTGACGTCGTCCTCAAACGCAAGGTGTTTGACTGGGCTGGTGTGCTTGGGTTAGCCTTAAGCGGACTGTTGGATTTGAGTAATTGGACCGGCTTGCTCCTCGAACTTGTCACAGGCATTGAGCATGACCGCCCCCTGGATGAACAGCCGAGTGCGGGCCTACTCCACAAACGGCTCAAAATATCGAATGTAGTGGATGAACACCATGTAAGGGTATCGGATATATTCGGTGCTCAAGCAAATGGAGTATTTGCTATCTCAGATTTTGCTATCCAACCGTCAAGCTCCCTAGAAGGCGCCGTCATGTTCCATGTAGGCAAGGGTAGAATCCTCAACCTCCCCATTGACGAGAAAGGCTATCTACGAGCATCCAAAGGGAAGATGCCGAATTTGGAGTTTCACCTCGATCCAGAACCAGAGCTGGAGATGCTGACGTTGAAGTCCAGCAAGACGGGGGCGCCCGAAATTCGCATCGATCCAGAACCACATTGGTCGAATGATCCTCAGACTATATGTTTCGCCGTTCGCCACGCTGGTACATTAGTGGCCAATCTAAACTTGACCGAAACCTTGGAGAGACTGATGAACAGCACTGTCTCGTGTCGTTGTCCTAATCCAACTACGGAGTTGAGTGTCCCACGCAATGAACGATGGCAATTTGTCACAGTGACCCAGCTTCTAAATCGATCCATGTTCGGGAGTAGCAAGTCCTCAGCTTTCATTCGAGATCAACACCGGATTGTTGTTGACGTGCAGAATGACCATTCCCGTCGGGCATATGTGGTTGGCATAGTTTCATGCCGAAAAATGGCCATCTGCGATAAATGTATTTATTGTGCACACAGAAGGCTGCAAAAACACACAACGACAGGCAGTGCCGCTCTTATTATCGGATGACGTTGGATGTACGACTCTAGATGTGTCCGTCTGCACAAGGCTAAGCGCCCGTGCGCAGCGTTCGCAGGTTAATCCACGGATTGCTAAACTAAGCGTTGCCGATAAGTGAAGCAAAACAAGACAGTCCTCTCGTGCTTGTGTGATTCTCTAAAATACAGTTTACATTGTGGAGGACGTGCTTTTACTGATAGGCATCATATTGATAAGATTCCTCAAAAGGTTCCTTCTTCTGCTGATCGCTCTGCCTCTATCGCTTTGTCTGTTTCTTACCTATTCCCCTCTCTGTATATTTTGTTCGGCATTCGTCCCCAGTCATGAAGCATCCATAATCTCGGAGCCGGCATAACCATTCAGACGCTCTGTTCTGCTGTGACCGCAGTCTATTGTCGTGGTCATGAAATCGACATGATTCTGTGGAGAGATATCCCAAGCGCTGTACCAACATGCTTTCACGAGCCTTCTGATCTTCCTCTGGCCTCTCAGACACTCTAGCGCCGTCCGTACATTGTTGTGAGCCCGAATCGAGAGTACCCGGTCTTCAAAGCCCAGACCATGTAATTATGCGCGTAGAAAGACATCGTTCTTGTGTGTCCGGTTCCTGGTGTTCCAGCTCGCTGTGGGACTGTCGCATGGCGACATAATGTTCGCTACGCTCGTACGAGAGTGCGAGAGTAGGAATTAGGAGTAGAAAGTGCTGCGACGGTAGAATATCATCCGGAATCGGTTCATTAGCCTCCGCAAATCAAAGCAGGGATGGACCATAGAGACCCTCTTCAGTGTGTGAGCGAGCATAGCCCCTGCCATGATACTAAATAACTACGTATTTGGCGTTCTTGTTTCCAACCAAAAAGCCCTTGACTTCAGAATTGGAGGTAAAGTAGTCAGTTTTGATGCTGCGACCTTTGCAGAATTGCTTATAGGACTCGTCAAACGGATACTACCCACCTCCTAAGACAAAATGCTGTGTGTATCGCACGATCTGTATGAAAGCGGTTCAAGCATGCCTTGTGGCAGGGTACGTGATAGTGCTCGCAAGTACGTTCTTCAAAGGGTTTTGACGAGCGCATCAGGAGGCAGAATTAGCAAGACCGGTGCGGTATGCAAGCGCCTTGCAGTATCCCACATGAAGTGGCCCCATATCTCCACCAAATCGGACGTGAATCGAGCTCGTTTAGGCTAGAGTTTAGGTGACGTCCGGAGTTAAGGCTGCAAAGTTGCTTTCCGTTTTTGCTTGCCAAATCTACAATTTGGCGATCTCTACCACTTTATGCCTTTGTACCACCTCCAATCAATGTGGATGCTCCTCTCCCATCAATCAAGTACTTTTCCCTCCACTCTCCCTCCAACATACCCATCTCAATAGAATCATGCCAGCCCCCATTCTTCCATACTACCTCTCTTGTCCTCCCTTCCACCACAAAACCTAACCGTTCATACAATCTTCTCGCTCCCTCGTTGAAAGAAAAACATGCAACACTCACCCTATGCAGACCAGCAGCCAGAAATCCCCACTCCAATACCCACTTTATAGCTTCAGAGCCATAACCTCTCCCCTGTTCCTCATGGCAAATTTGAATGCTCAACGTGGAATTTCGATGATGTGGCTGTGAAATGCTTTTGAGACTTATATATCCAATTGGTTTGGTGATGAGAGGAGCGGAGGAGTCAGGGAGGCAGACTAGAACTCCCAGGAAACAAGCTTGAAGTTGACGCAAGAACATATCTACATCCGCAGGAGACATTGGCTTGACCAAGTATCTTGTTGTGTTTTCGGCACTAGTGCGGTCAGATTGGAGGGAGAGGATGAAAGCTTTGTCTTGGGGTGTATCCTCTGGGACGCGGTAGATTAAACTTTCTGAGCGGAATGAGGATGCCATTTTTGAAGGGTTGGGCTGGATGGAGACGTTTGTATCAATTTGATAGTGGTGCGATGCGTTGATTTACTTTAGACTTGGGCAAATCTTATTCAACAGCGGAAGCCGCCCCTGCCTGTGGGATGCCTCGCGGGTTGCATCACATGTTAGGCAACAACGCAACTAGACACGTGATTGCTTACTTTCTGAAAAGGGGATGGTGTCGAAGACATAAAGGTTAAACACTATTAAATACAGTCTTACGTGAGTGCACTGATTCACGCTAATATACGCGAATTTGCGCTAAAATAAAACTTCCAATACTGGAAGGAGACTGGGTTCCCCCAACAACACTGCTGCAACAGTAGAAAACGAATCGCACGCTCTTGCCTCATAGTCTGTGGTCGCTGGTCAACTGGTTATGACAAGCTCACCTTTCGATTTCAGTGGACGGAGAACGACGCGCACTGGGCCGTGAATCACACCCCACAGAGAATTCCATGCTCATGCTTCAAATCTTGTGAAATTTTTTCTCATCCTTACTTTTTACCTCATGACGAAAATGCTGAATGAAACACGACGTGAAAAGATAGCCTGACGGCATTATAGGTTCTTACCGAGTAACTTTGCTGGGATATATCCGTCTGGATGAGTCCTGGAGCAACCTATCGAGGATAACAGTAACTACAGCTCACGTAATGGGTGGAGAATATTAATGGGAAGGCGCACAGCCGAGCGGGTAGGTCGTGATTGAGCCCTAACAATCTGGTCGAGAAAGATTATACCTGTCGAGCGAAGGCCGATCCCCAAGAGGTGGTGCGCACAATCAAATAGTTTCAGTCAGAGGAAGTGCATAAATGGACAAGAATTCATTGTCAGGGACCTCACGGAAAAACAATATTGTCACGTGGGCCATTAACGTACAACAAAACTAGACAAGGACACAACAGGCGTCGAGGAGTAGAAGGCAGCGTTAATGTATAAAGTAGTGTCATCAATTCCAGGAAGATGGATTCAGGAACATACCGACCGATTCCCCATACAAATCGTATGAGAGATCTATCATACCCTCTCTTCTCTTGAGCGTTGTTCCCTCATCCATAGGATAGGTGTTAGTACAATTAGATTCGATAGTCTTGCTCTCCGGCCCAATGCTCATATGGTCCTGGTAGTAAGACACCTCGAGTAAGCGTGCCATACGCTGCCACAATCAAATCATTACCTTCAAGCTCTAATATATCCTTACCTTTGAATTGCACCGTCGCTGTCCGTTCTTCATCCAGAATCTCGCAAATCTTCTTATATCCTGCATTTTCTGCATAGTCAAAAGGTGTCCTCCCTTTTTCATCCTTACAATCTGTGCGAGCACCACTTTCGAGTAAAAGCTGGCATATTCGAAACCTATCCTGGTAGTAAGCATGCAATGATTGTGTTATCTGACGGTAATCCTGCGATCTACCAGAGTGATATAGTAGAGGGCCGATAAAGATTTGGCTTTCATCGTAAGCAGCGAGCTCATCGTACGAAATGGTGGGACGTGGCGTTCGCGCTGAGGCCCAGTGAAGTGGTGTCATCTGACATCCATCCTTTCGATTGACATCAGCACCTTGATTAAGAAGAGCCCTGACCAGACGAACATAACCTTTTGCTGCAGCGTAACTAAGGGCAGAGACTCCCCACGTATTGGTGGCATCGAACTCTGCACCAACAAGGTCAATGATGATGTCCTCGTCTGCTGCACTATTAAAATTGTCTGCTGCAGTAGCACTTGTGACCAGTGCTGGCGCGCTACATAGGATAATAAGATCTCCTGTTAGGACTTTGGCGTTATCCCTCAATTCGATTCATCCATATCGAGTACTGCGCAACGGTATATCCAGGGCGTAGAGCAATGCTGTCATGTTATATTCATCCGTTCGGTTGATGTCAGCCCCAGCTGATATCATCTTTCTCATGTACGCGAATTGGTGGTTTTGGGCGGCTTGTAGAAGTGCCGTCCTTCCATGGCCATTGCAGACATCAATATTGTGGGCTCTCGCTATCAGCACATCAATGAGCTCTTCCGAGCATGCTGTTGGCACTAAACATTTAGGCCGAACGTTGCCAGGCTGCAAAGAATATCTATCCCCACAGTGTAACACTACGTCAGTTGAAACTAAGACCTTGTCCCACTCTAAGTCAAAACCTTGCGGGCTCCTAAGTGCCCACATAAGCGTTGTTCCGTCGTTCTTGTCCCGTTGATCGGTCTTGCTTCCATTGTTGATCAAGTAGTCCAACGATGTTCTTCTCTCACCAAATACAGCCCAACGCAACGAGGTCCAACCATTGCTATCCTCATGATCGATGTCGAGGAGTTGAAAACTAGGCAGCCAGACCCTTGGTAGCAAACCCGAGTAAGCAGCAAGATGCATCCCCGATAGTTGATGAGGTAACTTCGCCATGAAATTCGTGTAAGGGCTTTCCCGCAACAAGACAGCAACGCGCAAAGTACGCGTGACCCGGTCTGCATCTTCCAAAAACTTCACAATCTCGGTTGTCAGCACATGATTACTTGCATGTTCGGCATGAAAAGCCCACTGAATGGCAGCATAAGACAGAAAGGGATAACGCATCATGAGGCCCTGAACTGTTCGTTTATCATCACAGCGGCCAAGCTCAGCAATGCCCAAGTATTTTAGGCACCTTAAGCAAAGCTCCGTATGTGCATCCGTGGCGGATGAACTCAGTTTTTTCACAAAGAACTCTTGTGCTGAGGGGTGCATGAACTGCACAAGTTGCTGCTCGTTCACCACGACGAGCCCAAGACAACTTCCCATAATCACCGCCGTATCGTATTCATATTCTGGGTCATACATGTTGTCATGAATGTACTTCGAAGTTAAAGCATGTGTAAATTGTTCGACCGGCAATGGAACCTTGGAAAATACAATCCATGAGAAGACATCTCTCGCTATTTCCACGTTAGAGGCATGCTGGGTCATGATATAGTTCCACATGGCATTGTACGTGTTGTCTAGAGTGCCGAGGTCAGATACAGCTAGGTCTGCGAGCAATATGAGGAAAGCTTTTTTCATCGGAGCATTTGAAATATTAAGAAGCTCGATGTGCAAGACAACCAACAAAAACCTGAAAATTAGCACAACGGTTGCATGATCGTCAAAATCAGTACTTACATGCCAGCGGCTTTTGCTGTTAACACTTCTTTCAGCCGTCGCAAAAGTTCGAAATCTCTACGGCATAGCCTCAAGCCTTCCTTGAGGTTCACTTGATGTTCAATGAATATCTCAAGATCTTGATGCCGTGCCTGTATATCGAAGAATGGTGCATGCTCTAGAATTGTGTCTTCACCTATTACGTCCATGATCCTGGATGATGCAAGAATATGGGAGGTTAGGCAGATTTCGTGGATATCAGAGAGTTTCATGAGAAGTTCGCGTCGGACCTGAGCGGGACATTCATCAAGGCCGTCAACCACGATGTAGCTCTTCTTGAAGTTCTGGATCTCTGCCACGAACATAACTTGTAGCGACTCAAACGCTGGAAGTGTGCCATCGTTTTTGTGGTATGCCCATTCTCGTGTGATTCGCTCGGGGACAATTTCCTTCATAGTTAAAGATTGCCTTAAGAGGTCGCCAATGAGAACGGAGAGTGTGACTTGCTCATGCTGGTCCCGATCGAAAAATATGCGGGCAACGAAGGTGTCATTCGATTCTGATGTTTCAACGTCTTCGACCGCAAGCGCCCTGCCAGCAAATGAGCGTCTTTTAAAAGTTTTGCACCGCACGATGGTTCACTCACATCAACATGGTCTTGCCTGCTCCAGCTATTGTACCTTAGCAACTGCTATGGAGTTTGGGCTCAAGCTTACGTATTCCTTTACACCAAACCACTCTCGAAACCCCATGTTTCCAGTCACGGTACTTTTGAGAATCCAGAAACCATTGTCCTGTGCCCTTCGCATGAGCGTTAATGGCATCTTTTTGTCTTGACTGGAAACTGGCCTTTGACAACCACGTCAGAATTTTGTCTCCCTCCTCGCCTGCGATGGTTCAGAGGAGTGCTCCAACTTATAGATAGCTCGACTTACTGTTAACTTTAGTCTCTAGGTTTCTGTCATTTTGAGCTTCGTGTTGTGAACAATTGAAATTGATATTCCCTTGTGCGGAGAAGTCATTTCCAGTGAACAGGTCTCGACGGCTCCTGAAATCTCTGTGAGAATTAGGCCTGCTCGAATATTCTCCTTGTGCCGACATGTGGAGAAAGCCTCAGTATACCATCTTGGTTTTACAAAATGCTCGTGATGTCAATGTCTGCATCAAAAGCCTTCAACTTTCTAATTTCGAGACAGCGCTCGGAGGATCTAGCTAATGACGACAATGAGAACCTGGAACTTTAGTTAGCATAATTCAACCACGTGATAGGTACAAGGTGCAAGAGTACAGGTACAGTTAGCAGACACTGCCGCGGTAGACACAATTGATGTCGTTTATCGCCATGTTGCGACATTTGTGACGATGCGATGTTCGGACTCTCACTTACAGTCTTCTGGGTGACGAGTACTTTCACTTCCAGCTTGGTCAGCCCTTTGTCCCTGTGTTTCCAGTTCTATGCTTGCGCCGCTATCTGTGCGATATAACATGTGAGCGCATTGACGCTCAGTTTAACTGAGTGTCGAGCGGTAATCAGTAGTTACAATGACCAGGTTGTGCAGCACAGCCCAAGCAAGGAACGACCGTTATTGCGTTGAAACAATTTAACTGCGACGACTCGTGGCGGCGCTAACTGACATAGGTTGTCGTTGAGATTAGCGTCCTGGTCCAGGAAAATTAGAACTGTCAAAGCGAGGTGGGCCCCTAGGGTGTGGGTGTGCACAGTCGAGTAGGTCGAGCTTAGAAAGGTAGTGCATAGCGTGCGGAGTTAGGCAGCAATGCATTGCACAAAAATCGTTAAAAGGCGACGAGTCTGTCTGCCTTTGCATTTCACGTCAACCCATGATCAGGAAGGTGAATTGAATAACTCGGAAGACCACGATCTTATCTATCTTGCCTTTTAGACTAGGATTTTAACTTGCCTAGTAACAAATTCAGCGTCCCAAGTATGTCACACGATATAGACCCACAGGGAGATGTTTTGCTTCTGCTGTACGACCCAAATACCAGCCTTTCAGCCTGGAATACAAGCATAGAATTGAAAGTCCTCTACCGCAATATACTCACTAAGAAGGGGAAAAAGAAGGACAAAAAGTTGGTGGTACGGGCTGAAATCAACGAGCTCGATCAAAACATTAGAAGTTTCACAAATTTACCAATTCAGGGCGAGAATGTTGCGACCTGTACAGAGAGTCCACAACTAGCTGAGTTATCAGATTCCATACCCTCGGAGCAGCCTTCTACATCGACACAGACACCAACAACACAAGAGGCTGATAAAGCGGAATTGCGGCTTCGGGTCTCTTCTCGTCACTTGATGCTAGCATCTCCACACTTCAATCGAATGTTTTCTAATGGTTGGGAAGAAGAATCCTCTCGCACCGTTAGAGTTGAGGGCTGGGACCCTGAGGCACTTTTAATCCTCATGAACATCATACATGGCCGTACACGTCGAATTCCTCGTTTAATAAGTGTTGAATTACTGGCTAAGTTAGCAGTCCTTGTCGACTATTATGACTGTCTCGAAGCGGTCGAAATTCCCTCGGAGAACTGGATTGAAAAGCTTAAGAGCCAGGTCCCTACCACTTACTGCAGAGAGCTCGTGATCTGGATATTGATATCTTTAGTTTTTCAACAGTCCGAGCTGTTCGAAAGTCTCAGCGCAGTTGCTATAAAACAGAGGCGCGGTCGTTTTCAAACGCTAGGATTACCGTTTCCAGAAAACGTCATTGGTATGTCTTGAACAAACCTATTGTGAGAAACTGCTAACCGCTAACGCAGAATCAATTGAAACCCAAAGGCAGATGGCAATTCAAGGTACTATCTCATCTCTGCAGAATCTGCTTACGGATTTTACCACTGGGGGGAATAGATGCTCTTTTGAGTGCGATTCCATACTGCTCGGTGCCCTCACCATACAAATCAGTTCTAAACAGCTTTTATCCTCAGACACTCTCGAACGCATGAGTTTAGCAGAGATAAGGGACAGTATCAAGACAATTAAATCTCCAGAGTGGTCCCAATACCCACGCGGAGCTCACGATTCTCCTAGTTGCAGTCTTCCGTTTCACATCGAAAGTATTATAGCAGAGCTTGATAAAGCTTCATCTGGGCTAGCAATGAAGGGTCTGGTCCGCAACTTCAGAGAAATTAAGTGGTCTTAGTTTCTTCCTTACGAGAAGCCTTTCTAGGCCGACATTGTGTCGCTTGTTGATTTGGATTTTCACTTTTCCTTTTGCCGCTTGGTTCCACATATCTAGGATGGGTGTAATTGCAGAACAGCACCTCATATGAAGCAAATAGTATCTAGATGCAACACTAGTAAGCTTACAAAGCACAAAATGAGCAGTCGAGTTTGACATCAAATTTTATCTCGAGATGAAATAGCACAACATACTCTTCTCTTTCTCCACGATATTAACAGGAGACGAATGTTTTTGAGTACTCCAGCTTGAGACACATGGTGATCAATAATCCTTTGCATTGTACAAGAAAACTAAAGAAGACTGCACCCAGCACCGACCGTCAACCGAGATATCAAAAGCTCCTTTGAACGGCTTTGCATTAAGAAGGAGACTAAAAAGACACAATTCTGCAAATTTTGCGCTCGTCGCAACGGCATCCCGTTTATTTACTACTCAACAACTCTCCGTGCGCATCGATGTGCAACGGATTTATGACCACGACATCCACAAAGCTAGCTAGCGGTCACTGGCATCACGAGCTCACCTACCATCCTAGCTGTTGCAGGCAATTCAGTCATGCGGCCCGTACCCGAGGACAAAGAGGCTTCAGAGAGGTGAGTGAGAACTATTCCAACCGCAATTTCTCAAACTAAGTACGGACAGACTGCACCTGGTGATGCCGAGGTTGCAGGTTGAGGAGGGTTAAGAGGAGAGGTGAGCATGGCATAGATTCTCACCATTCCGTTCCGTCAGTATAAAAAAAAATTCGGATCAAGTTCATCATCCCCCCGTATAACAGACGAGCGATGATAGATGAAAATATTCAGTAGAAGACGTGTGGTTGGAAAAATCATCCTGTCAGCCCGCCACGGGCTGTGACTTGTGTTTCGATACACAAGACGATAGTTATAGCTAGCTAGTCAAGATTAACTGGGACTCCCTATTATCAAAACTAATAATAGACTTTTAACACTCCAGAAAATGGGCCTCAATTCCACCATAGATTTTGTACCTTTAGCTCTGCCGGTATTGTACCTAACTTCTCTGCTAGATATTGTTTGCTATCTCAGTACTGCCTTTAATTTCGATATCTAATGCCATGTTGCCTAGATGTAGGTAATTGTCAGTAAATCCAGTATTCAAACTTCTCTTGCAGTAGGGCAATGGAGATTGCAACTTGATTTAGTCAGACAGGTGGCCATTTAGTCTCCAGATATCTTTACTTCAAGATCAAATTCTCTCGCTTCGGGGGTAACAGAATCCGAAACTGGCAGGGGCTTCCGCTTGATACCACTATTAATTGCCCTGGGTGGGTTAGTTTGCAAGGGCTGTTGCGTAGCATTTGGTGGTTTTGAGCCTTCAGATCGACTTCGTTCTCTCCGCGGCTCTTGAGTTGGAGCGTATGGCCGTAAATGCTGGTCATTGTTCGTATTCAGCGATGGATTCAGCCCCGGGGGAATTCTTGTTGCAAGACTGGTTGTGCTCCGATTGTAGGAAGGATACTTCGAAGGTACCTTTGAGGGTGCATTGCCTAGAATGATGCATATCGGATATCTATCCCATATAACTTCTGCGTTGGAATTTTTGAGGCAGTGCATGATAGGCTTGAGTTGCTGTAGTATACAAGTAAGGCAACACTTCCTCTGTAAAACTCGTAGGCAATGCCCTGGTTCCCTTTTGGGCTGCCACTGCAAAGCCAGCCACTGTAGCAACTCATTATCCTTCGTGTGCTGTACAAATATCGAAGACATACGTAGTCTGTCGTCGACCGAAAACCTACACTTTCTGTCATCGTCGAAATGGAATCCACCATGAATCTCGCCAATGTAGTCCATGCTTTGGAGGGTTTTGAGGTCTGTCATCTCACCCTCAACACCATGACTGCACGCACTCAGGATCAATAAACTAGTCAATGCTTTGGCACTTATCGTGCTGTCGATAAAAATTGGGTCCTCATCGTCCAGAAAGACTTCATTCCGGAGAAAGATGGTGTCACCTGAAGCAGTGGCCAAGGCGCGCATCCGAGATTTTGGGAATTTATTGCTTAACGACAGTGCAGTGCTTAGTTCTGATTTGTAGTTGTAAGGCATCGTTGTTGTGGCTCTGTCGGTTCGCACCCTGGAGTAACTCTTGCCGTCAAGTTGGATTGAGCCAATTGAGAAGGTAACAAATTTGGCTTGAAGCTGGTTGATATCTGGATTGCTCGCAGCATTTCGAGTGATCACTACACCGTCGAGATCTAAGATTACCCAATCATCGCTCCAGAATCGCTTTTCAAGAGCTCGCGTCCCGATGCCATCAAAGCAAAGAGATATAGCATCCGCTATGAGGCCCTCGAAGGATCGGTCTTCCCAGCTTGGATTATGTGAGGATCACGTGGTAAGAGTCCCCAAAGACAGCATTCTGATGGAACTGTGCCAGTCAGTGAATGCCAAACGCGAGGCAAAGTGGACTGCAAATTTCACGGAGTCCGAAATAGCTCGACGAGTTTCGAGTGACCACTTCCTGAAACCTTCTCCGTTGTCTTCTCTACTGCTTACGTAGTTGCTCATACGTTCCATATGAGCAGTCTCTTTGCCGGTCTCCATACCCTCCAAGAATTGAGTTACAGGATATCCGTTTTCATTCCAAGGATATTTCGTCATTGAGCCCATATCAGGCTGTAGGAACCGTCCAAGTCGGTTTATGGTCTTAATGGTGCAATTTTGACCTTGCACTCCATTACACTCATCGTTGGTGACCTCAACGAACTTGATAAGTTCTTCTGGATCTGTTCTGTGACCCAAACACAAGACGTTTTCTCCACCTACGTCAAACACGTAGCCAGTCGTGGCTGGGCGAAATCCAAGTAGTTGGAGTATTGAGAGTCCACGCTCGAAAAGCTGTTCCATGACTGATTTGATATATGTCTTGAAGGAAAGACGCTTGCCTGCCGCTGATACATTAACCCGATACCGCACTGCGTCAGGTGTCCATTGCTCGAAGAGTGATGTAGCAGCAAAGATTGAGTTGTAAAGCTCGATTGCGGCGAATGTAGATATTCTGAGAAACTCAGGACGTCTATTAAGAGCTGGGTGATATGTATCAACAAAATTCACCGAGCCACAGTCGATTATCCAGCCCTTCTTGTAGGAAGGACTCAAACCCCCAATTGTGATTATGTCTTGAAGCTCACCTTGGAGATAGAGTCCACAGCTATATTCTGATGAGTATGCCTGAACAATAACCCGAGCTTCTGCATACGAGCTCGTGATTGGCACAGGCTTGCTTCCCCTGTCCAGCGCACAAGCGTTCCATCCCAGCACGTATGTGGCATAAGCAACTATCCAAGCTGCTCCACGAATGCCAGTGACAATCAGAACGTATGGTGCCTCAGTGGTCACCATTTGATGCATATATTTGACGATCAGCGGTATTTGAGCAGCTTCCGGGATTGCATCGTAGGGTTCTAGTCGTCGCGAAGGGTCTGGTGGCGCAAGACGTGCGAGGAAATAGTGGTATTGGTAAACCCGTTCACCAAAGCCGGTCTTACGAGCAAGGGGTGCTAAGGCTTTCCGGAAGTTCTCTAGCTGGGTTCGTCCAGGAATATTGTCCAAGGTGGCGCCGCTGCACTCAAACAGAGTGGAAAGGAGCACAATGCATGCTTCATCGCTCATGACAGGGACTGTTGCTGACATCAATGCAATGACATTTTCGCCCGCCTTAGTCTTGAGCAGCTGATCAGCAACAAAGTTGGTTGCAGCACCGATCTCGACCAATTTATACATCCACAACTTTTCGGCACGCTGATCCTGACGGGACTTACTAGTACCTTGCGGTATTCTGCTGAAGCTAGAACGTATTCGCCAATCATGAGCATACAGCCGATGACATGCCAGTCGACACCAGAGAGCGCCAATTGCTTGACGCCATATGCTCCAACGTTATACATGAGTTGGGACAAGCCGGAGATATCGATTTGCCATTGCGGGCCTCCTCCGCCTTGACCAGACCTGGTCCCTAAGGCTGACGACGGAGTGTTTGACATTGTAACTCTGTTGCATGTATTGTACCTTGAATAAAAATGTGCTCTGTATATGCACCCTGTTTTCTTGACAGGCTAAATACGGCCCAAAAATCAATTAAAGGAAACTCGCAACCAGAGGCCGTTAGGGGTTCCTCGTGTTTCTCGTCGTAAGTCGTCTAGCGCCGTGCATCTGGCTTGTTGCTATTATAACTCACTTTTTTCAGCCGCATTGACCCCTCAATGATTCTCAAAATGTGCTAGTAACAGCCTGATTATGCAGTAATCACGGCATCTACAAACAATGGGAATTTTTCATGAATATCATCATGATCGCAAGAAGCTGTAGCATATGTAGACCGCTTCAAAGCCTCGATTGTCGTCAAGCATAGTACGTTATGTTGATAAAACGTCCTGAAGGGTATGAACGTTACAATACCGAATGAGTTAATTCCTTGAAACGAACAAGCTAGCCGCTCTGCAACCTGCAGAACACGATAAAGAATGGGGAGAGGTGAACGCGACGCTGTTATTCGCTGTTCTTGAAGTCATGCCCGATTGGCTAGACATCACGTTCAACGTTCTACTGTTCCCCGGAAGCGACAGGCGCAATTTGCAAGAGCAGACACCAGCAGCAGTAGAGATTGATTTCAGCCTCCTGCCTCGCACCTCTGCAAAGCTTAATTATTCGTGTTGTGTCCTGAGGCAAATACAACAACGGCGTAATCGCTGACCCATTGCTAACAGGACGAGGAGAGTCATGCTGCAGTTAAGGAATCAATTCTCATTATTAACAGTATCCTCAAGGCAATTTGGTGAATATGTGCACATTGCAACTGAGTATAGCTGTTCACTAGAAGGATAAGATGGAAGATAGCGAATTTGACCACTATAAGACATAAACTTGGTACTCGAAATCATCTGAGCCGCGTGGTTCCCAGAACTGGGAAGTGTGCGCATGGACAGTGGCACGTTTGTTCCAATAGTGATGAGGTATAAAAAGCGAAGCAGAATATCTTGGTTCGTTACCAGCGTCAGTCAACAATGATTTCACCCACGTTCAACATAACTATACATGATCCACACCCGCCTGCTCCACTCACTTCCTGCTGCTTCTCCTCGTCTCTCAAATAGGAGCGTACACCTTGTTCGGCACAATCCTGTTACTTCGCCTCCTCAACTCTCCGTCGGGCGTCAAACTCTCTCTGTCAACAACCTCACTGTCGGTCACTCTCCTGCTGTTCTCCCGTCCGAATTCTTTCAAAAAAATCACATCACCTTTCATCCTCTCCACCTCGGCCTGCCTTAACAACCCGCGGCGCGTGACAACCTTCTCATCTTCAGGAAGTACAAAGCGGTGTATGGTCCGATGATCCATTGTGCGTTCCTCCTCATCTCCGGCTCCCTCAACCCAAGTGCCTTTCCCCTGTTTCCCGTGCCTTCTGTACGCACTGTATTTCTCAGGGTTCTTTTTGTCCTTGTTGCTTCCCGGACGGGATAGGATTTTGCGGTGATCGGGATCCGTTTTAGGCCAGGCGAAACCGTAGAGCATGCTGTGGCGTTCGCAGCGTGGGCATTCACGGCGGGTTTGGTAACCGTTCGGTTGGAGGAAGAAGGAGTGGCAGCGGTCGTTGTGGCACTGGACCCAGCGGTCGTGGGGTTGGGCGAGGAGTCTTTTGGTGAGATACCAGTCGCCGGGTGTCCTATGTGTAGAGGACAGAGGTTGAATAGTAATTGTTGTGGTCGTGGTCGGTTCTATCGAAGGAACAACCGTGGCTGAAGTGCCAGTAGACGCGATCTGGGCGCTCGATATTGTGGCGGACAGTGCAGTAGTAGTAATTGTGGATATCGCATGAGGCTCAGGTGTGAGTGAGTCTTGTAGCTGTCGGGATGCTTCTCGATCCGCAAGCTGACCTTCGGTTATCGGGTGGTCGTTAGCCGGATGTAGACCACTTGTGATTGGCACATCCTTCTCGAGCTTGCTGATTTCTGTGGCTTCCAGCTTGATGGTAATGGTATCTTGATCAGCACCTTCCGAAACGTGTGATGGGCTATGGCTTTGCGACATTGGCGAGGGTAGTGCAGGCTGGACATTGACTATATCGTCTAGCAGGCGTGAGTTGATACCTGTCATTTTCTGGCGTTTTCTCGAACGTATTTCTGGTGATGGCCAACTTCGCTTGCTGGCTGACTCACTGTCATGAACATCTCTCTGCTCCATATCTGGACTCGTTGGTGGCGAGATTGCTGCTTCATCCGGCAAGCTCGCCGTAAGGTGGTTGGCACTTTGGCTCGCGTCATTCTCAACACCTTCCTCGTTCACGATATCAGATTCAGAGGTGGTTGGAGGAGTCCATGACTGTTGCAACTTCGAAGGTGAGGGAACAGGTTTTGATCGTCGGGCGCTCGGCTGCGAGACGGGCACGGGTGTCAAGCTCTCAGATCCCCGCTTTCGCTTCTTCGAAGTCTGCTCCGACGTCGCAACCGTCGAGCTTTCTCTGCTCGCAGTCGCGTCGTCCCCTGATGTGGCCTTGGGTCCCCAGCCGTTCCTTATAAGCGTTTCACACGTAGCACAGAGACAATCCATGTTATTCGGTCCGAAGTAGTCATCTCCATAACTCACCGTGATCTCGTCGCCCACGTCGATGTTCCTCAACGCAATCACTTCCATGCTATCATCACCTTTGGGAACCAATCGAGCATTCGCGTTACAGTCATGGTTTGCAAACCTGGCAGGGCCCAAGAAGATACTCTGATTCATCTTCCGTCCGAGACACACAATGCTGAAGTTTCGATTCGTCGTGTCAAGCTGGTTCGACTCATCCGCCGTCAATGGTACCAGAGTTCCGACCAGGTAGGGAATGGTCTGGTTCTGCTTGATCCTTGCTCTCGCCGTCACCGCAGCCTCGTAATTGGTGATGGTATAGCGGTTCGTGCTTGAGACCTCCCAAGGACAATCTGTACTGTAGATAAGAATGTACTTCCGAAAGTGCTTCAGGAAGTTCTCTTGCACAGCTTTGCCTTTCAGACCGGCGCGATAGCGCTTGATACCCGACACCTGTAACAAAGCCTTTTCCGTTGCGACAGCATCTTTGGCGACAATGAGTTTGTGGAGGAGGATTTGTGGGATCTCGTCTTCTTTGATTCCGCGTAGTGGGTTGTATTTTGGTCGGTTCTTACGAATTTGGGCTTTGTAGTATGCGTTGTCTATGAGGGCGTCCGAGCATGCGTCGTCGTGGGCCGCAAGCTCCGCGAGGGTGAGCTGATGCGTTCGGTCGGGCTCGTTGCGACGGGCTTTTCTACGCGCCATACTGCTGCTGTTTGGTATGAACTGTGTCACGTATGAGTGAGGTGTAGGTAGGTATGGTTGCCAGATCGCGTGGAAATTAGGGTAGGGTGGTTATTGCGTAAGTGGTGGCAGGAGCACACGAGGGACGCGTGAGATGTTCTCACTAAACGATCGTCGCGAGTGGAAGTCGGGCATTACTACTAAATCAGAACGAGCTCATGTTATTGAGAGGGTGCTAGGGTTTTATGACGGTGGGTGTAAGCGAGTGGAAATGAACTGGTCATTGTATGATTGCATAGAAAAGCGCGAAGACAAGAAGAGGAGGAGAGGGCATGAGGATCCATACCGGTCTGGTGTTTCGTTTGCGTCTTGTTGCGCCGAGGAGCCATGGTGGACAACAAGGTGTGGATCGGCCCTTCACCCAATCATATTCTGGCGTGGCTTGCGACTCTGCAGATTCGTAGAATTCCTTGTTCTGTAGCCGACAGGAGCTACATACGCTTGCTCATTTACAGATTTGACGCTCTCCTGTCGAAAGGTTGAGTAGGAAGGAGTGAGGCAGGGGCTGCTATCTGACGAGATGATTCAACTCAAGGTAAGTATCATTATGGGTGGTGTTGATTCGACGTGCTGATGATGGGCAGACGATGCTTAACTGCATCGACAACTCTGGCGCAGCCATCGTCGAGTGTGTACAGGTGATGAAGAAGCGAGGCATACGACCAGCAGCCAACATCGGTACTGTCTTCCCCTTCTACGATACGCCGTATCTTGACCGAGATTAACGAAAGGCAGGCGATCGAATCATCGTTGTAGTTCAAAAGCAAAGATCGTTCGGCCAAGAGGGACCTGGAGGTTCGGGACTCAGCATTGCGAACAAAGTCAGGAGAGGAGATATACGGCATGCTGTCGTAGTAAGAGCGCACAAGGAGCAGCAACGAAAGGATGGAAGTTACATCCGATTCGACGACAATGCTTGCGTGCTGATAAATAAGTCTGGTGATCCCATCGGCACTCGATTAACAGGTACAGCCTACCCTCATCGTTGTCTCTTGTTAACGGCTAACCTGGGGCAGGTGTCGTCGGTGCCGAGCTGCGCGACAAGAAGTGGTCGAAGATTCTATCGCTTGCGCCACTTCATGTATAATCAACGGACACGAAACTGTAAAACAAGATGGAGAAAAGCATCGAAGATGGATGAATTGAATTTCTACGAGAGTCGTGGTCTCATCAAAATATGCCCACGCCATAAGAAATGCCACGATTCTGGTGGTGGTACAGCAGAAGACTTCCCCCAACCCAGCCAAAAGGCTTGAACGTCGAGGATGACCAGCCATAACGCCTTGCTCACTTGTTCTGATCTCTCACCGGACTCCATGCATGGTTGCAATTAGGATTCGTACAAACATAGTAAAGACTCTGCAAGTCACATCAGCTACAAGTCACCACGAAAGAGAAGGAAGCCGACTCACCATACCAATGTCGCCCTTCCGCTGCTGCGACTGGAAGTAAACAACATCATTCTGCTGACACATAGGACACGTTCTTGCCTCATGCGGCAACTGTGACCCAAAGCGAGTCAGCCAAAGCTCAACTCAAGTCATAAACAAGAAGCAAACCACAAGCCAAATGCAAGCACGAGAAGCAAGTGAAGCCGCGCACAACTTAAGTCGGCGAGCCATCAGCTAGATCCAAATCCGAAGCATCGGACTCTTCACCCGCCGGCTCCCCACAAGCCGTACACTTCAGGCACTCCCCACACATGGTACAGAAATACGGAACCTCAACAGCAGGGGCGGTGGCACCAACAGTAGGGTCATTCGACACATATGCTTTTTCTCCCATCGACTCCTGAGCCGCTTCGGACAGGTTCTGCCGGTATGTGCAGGCAGATTCGTGTTCTTGAATGGATTGGCAGGCTTTGCAAATGTAGAGAAGTTTATTAAGTTGTCGGTCTTCGCGAGGGTAGAGAAGGTTGGAGCTGTAGAGTACTTGATTAAACATCTTCCTCCAAAGTAGCGTGTGACATGACTTGCTTACCATTCCTGACAAAATCTGTACGCAATCTCACCTGTGTTGGCGGATTGTGGCTCTTCGCTTGGAGCTGGGGACTGTACGGACATTTTTACTGCGGGCCGTGTTCTGAGAGTTGAGAGTGGTGGTGTAGGAGGGAATAGTCGAGGAGTTGAATGTTATGTATACTGGTGATCGATAGCAGGTGGTTGTGGCGATTGCGTGAGCGTAGTGTACGCAAGCAGTTCAAATAGATCAGAGAAGTATGATGAGGCTAGATTCATGTGCACCTCGTGATCGGACTGGTTGTGGTTTGTAAGCAGTGACTCGGTGTTGGACGATGAGGTATGTGCCTAAAGTTGAACGCGTCCTGATGAAAGTGTAGTTGTCAATGTGCCAGATGTGCTTCTTTTCGTCGAAACCACGAAGCATCAAAGCGGTGACAACCCGCAGTCCAGCTGAAGGACGATCGAGCGTTCCTTGCATGCGGCCCCATAACTTTCTTTGTGAGTCTCCAACCAGCGTGACCCCGCTCAACCCAACCGTCGCTTGTCCAACCGTCTGACGGAAGTACTCTAGCTCACCGTCAAGCCTGATTGCATTCTTCGCTGCGACAACAACGTCTGTGTTTTGGGGATTGCTGTGAAAAGTATTTGTGACCCGGACAGAAGGAGAAGAAGTCACAGACCATCCGCAATGGTAAGCACCACCCAGGTAAGGACCACCCACCGTACCACATCAACCTGTATATCCACGCCCATACCCATCGACATCTAACACTGACTCTCACACGCAGTCCACCACCGACTCCGGCCTGCCCCCGGACTGGGAAGTCCGCCACTCCAACTCCAAAAACCTCCCGTACTACTTCAACCACCGCAGCCATGAGTCTCGTTGGGACCCCCCAGCAGAAGCCGACACCGAGAAACTCAAACTCTTCATGGCCGCCCACCACTCCACTGCCTCCAATCCCCAATCCACAAGTCAAGCCGACGGCAAAATCCGCGCCGCTCACCTCCTCGTCAAACATCGTGACTCGCGCCGCCCGTCCTCCTGGAAAGAAACAAACATAACACGGAGTAAAGAAGAAGCATTGGAGTTGTTGAAGGGGTATGAAGAACAGATCAAGAGTGGAGACAAGAGTCTAGGGGAGCTGGCCATGTCCGAGAGTGATTGTAGTAGTGCGCGGAAGAGGGGTGATCTCGGCTTCTTTGGGCGCGGGCAGATGCAGAAGGAGTTTGAGGATGCGGCCTTCAGCTTGAAGCCCGGCGAAGTGTCGGGCGTGGTCGAGACGGCCAGTGGCGTACATTTGATTGAAAGGTGTGTATACTCGGTCTGTGCTTGATGAGCTCGAAATTTGTACTAACATGGAGCTACAGGATACAATAATGGTTTCGGTTTCGATGGACAAGGCTTGTTAAAAAAGCATCATCGATTTCCCATCTAATGCAGGCATCTGTTCGTAAACTAACTATACTCCCTCCCTGTGCTTTTGCATCGAGACTCAGCTTTGTTCTGCAAATCGTCATTCCCCACCGTCTTGCTCAAAGCTCGCCTCAAGTTCGCTTCGTATATCCGGCACATGGTCCTAAACCTACGGAAATTCTTCATCTGTTGTTGTTATGTCTGAAAAACCGAACAAGTCCGCTGATTGTTCTAGGAACTGCTTCTCCTCTTCGAGATCGGTCAAAGACACTGTTTTTGGTCTTGGGCTAAGGTAATTTCCAATGGCAACTTTTTTAAGCTCCTTCGATGGCCGGCCTTCTTGCCCTGCTACTCTTGCCCGTTGATCGCGTTCGATCATGTCCCTCTCTTTTCGGATCTCTTCCTAAGAGCTCAAATGAACATCAAGGACTTCCAAATTGGTTGGATCTTGACTGATCTTTTCCCATCTGGATGGCATTCGGGATTGAGATAATTCTGATTTTCCAGCTGTTGAAATTCTGATGACGGCTTTGACTAGGGGTTTGGAGGCTTGATCTCCCCAAGTGTCACCAGTCAATTGCTTGGTGTTATACGGCATTTTGCAGACCGCAGAAATGTATGGCGGTTTGTGTGGGAAGAAGATATCCGAGAATACCAGTCCTTGTCCGCTTCCATAACTATCTGCGTGCTTCACTTCATGAACCGTGCCGAACAGGGCAATTTTGATGTCTCGCCAGGGCGGCCATTCTCCAGACTTGAAAGCCGATTTCAGACAAAGTGCCTCCGCCACACGGAAACACGTAAGCATGAGACCAGGATTGTGCGAGCCAACATGTAATTCATGGTTCACCGCCGAGTTGTAAGAGTCTTTCAAGCAGGGATGCATGAAGGGCGGAATAAATGCACCGTTCGGGTGTGATGTGTTCTTATTTACCGGCTCGTTCTTGAGAACAGTCGACACTGGAGTATTCTTCCAGGCAATACATGAGACACTGGAATTCTGATTCTTGTTCTGTGGATGAACGGTCTTTGGTGGTGCTGGCAATACAATTTGGTCAAATAGGCTATCGTCAAAATCATCAAAACTATCATTTTCATCACTGCTTAACTCGACTACCTGCCTTGTCGCGTTTGCTAGCACCGTAGTTTTTGCACGTGCAACTTCGTAAGTGTTATTGTGTTTCTCCTTCTGGAGTTCGACCGTATGCCTGGTGATAGTGTTGTCCGATTGTCGTTCCTTAAATTTTCTGTTTCGTACTGGAGTGTTCTGGCTCGAACCGTAGCCACCGGCATCTAACAGGCCGGTGGTGTTGGTAACATCTTTCACCTCGTAATATGATGACTGTCCTACTACGTTCTGAACCTGTTGCAGCTTGGTCAACTCTGATCGTGGTTTAGAGCATCCCTATTGCTCGTCCTTAAGTCCCAACCCTCTGTCAGCCTTCTTGAGTTGAGGGATAAGCTCTGGAGAGGTTGGTTGGTGGTTTACATTCTTTCGTGGCTTTTGAAGCTCCTGATCTGTAAGTTTGTGTTGTTTGTGAATCTTTTTTTCAAAGTTGTAGGATGGGTGGTCCTCTCTTCTCAATCTTTTTGTGCCTTTCGGTCTCCTCTCCAAGACTCTCTGGGAGGCAGCGAAGACATTAGCACGGTATATGCTTGCAGCTCGAGTTGAATCCATACTTTCGTGTTCGATAACCATCTCCGGTGTAAGCAGATCAGATGATCCCCCGGGAGTTTGATTGTTCACGTTTGTCCAAACCATTGTAGATGCCTAGGTAAATCGAGGCACTGTCTAGTTCTTGCATAGGTGGAGAATGTCAGACAAGAGGAGAATGAAACTCTAGAATGAGAAAGTTGTAGGCAAGGAAGATCTGAATAGTCAAGATCACATTGGGACATGACTTGCCAGCTCTCAAGCAGTTAGCAGGTAGAGCCAGGCACCTTCCTCGTTTGCATTTTCCGATACGAAGGACATGGAAGCTTTTCAACATATTTAAGTACATCTAGATTGAATCTAGGAAGTTTCAATTGAGCTTCATTCATAACACGTCGACTTGCCGGCTGACTTGAAGAAGCAGCAGCTTAACTAGCTGTAGACTCTACTACACGTCCGCTTTCATTTTGTTATGGACGGTGCAGCGAAGCACTCATGTGAAGCAGGTGCCAGTTAGACATTACAACGGCGGTGAACACACTAACCGTGCAACAAAAGACTTACTTGTTCAGAAAGTAATTAAAACTATTTGTGAAGGCAAGCTTCGAGAAAGACATTGCTCACTAGCGTGTTTCGACGCGTTGTTGCGGAGTAGATAACTATGCGCCACAAACGCCACATTGATGTTGATCTCATTGTTTTGGCCTGGCTGCCTCGACATGCAACGTCAACT
>JAPDRQ010000181.1:0-63016 GCA_030247915.1 Neophaeococcomyces mojaviensis
CTTCCTCCTCTTCTTCATTCGAGTTCTCAACTCTCCGCTTCTTCTTCTGCCGGTGACGTCCATAATCTTTCCACCCCACGCACCGCACACTCCGCTTATGACCCCCGCCAATCGTGCTCAACAGTTTCCAGGTGCGCATGTCCCAGATATGCACTGATTTGTCCGAGGTTGCGGTAGCGAGCAGTGGCGTGCGCGGGTCTGGATGAGATTGTGAGGACCATGTTCTTGTGTTCAGTGCAGGAGATCTTAGGGTCTGATGGTGCATGAGCTGGGGAACAGAGGAGAGAGGATCGGTAGATGTGTCGGTGGTCATGGCTACGGATTGTGATTAGTGCTAGGGCTGCAAGGCTTCGACGACTGTGATATATTGTATAACGGTAGATATACTCAAACGTCTATTTGGGCATGTATTATGTGAGAATTCAGTACCGGAGATGCACGCTGTTCTTCCACCAGGATATTTTTTCGCAAACTCATGAATGACGTACGAGAGAGGTGGGTGGTGCATGGAACTTCTGAAAGACGGCTCACCCCTGCATATCACAAAGCTTCTTCGGAGGACAACCAACTGAGGAGAACATAGCTTTAGAGAAGATTCTGTAAAGTTTTAAGAGCATTGATGTGTTGTCTTGCAAGCTGATTATTATGTTTAGAGCTGATTATATAGAGAAGTAAACTATTTATGCAGATCCATACCGTATCTTAGTACAATTTGTACATGTTTCAGCAATAACAGCATGGAAGCTTCATAATCCTATATCGTGTTGATCGACATCTTCACTGATCAAGATTTGTAACCTTTTCTCACATCATGCTAGTTAACAAGACTGCCCAGAAGGCGAGGACAACCTGCACGAGTTGACTAGCGATGCTGACCTTTCCATTAGCATCACTAGCGTCGCCCTTAATGCCAGTAACATTGAAGGCGACTATCGGAGTTCCTATGTCCTGGACGCCATCGATGTTGCATCCTATGCTGCATCTCTTTTGTCTCTTCCTCTTGCCCAATTTGTGTTGAGGTCCTTTAGTGACACCACTGACATTAAAGGCCATTTCGATCCATTGAAGACCAGCAGTGACTTGAGAGCCAACGCTCATATTGCCAGTCCAGAATCCGCCATCAGACCAGAGATTGATAAGGAGAGCACTAGGCTCGGTAGGGGCGTCCAATGACTTCTCCAGTACGAGATCACCGTCAACATACCATCGACTGATGCCGTTGTACCAGTCGATCCTATGGTCATGCCAGTCGGTCCAGACTTTGCCATCTGGCATGGTGGATTGTGTGCTTGCTCCAGGGACAGGTTCATCGGTTCTAGCGTTGAAGTCCGGCTGGTTTGAGTATCGAACGTCAGTAACTGGGTCGTATGTCAATATCTCAATGTCTGACTCTTGAGTATCAGATCGGTATGTGAAAAACCCAAAACATGCACCTGGTGCAACAGGATGAGAGGCGTTGACCCCTTCGATTGGAGCTACGACATTGGCGGCCGAGCCGTCCAAGTAAAGAGGGATGATACGGGCTCGGGTTCGAATGGAGCTATGCAGAACATTGTCTTGGCTTGAGTCAATCTCGGCAGTCGAGACGAAGCTCTCTGAAGGTCGAGAAGCTCGGAACGTGAGATAAGTGAAGTCATTACCATCCTCGCCGTTCTCAGTGGAAATGAAGACATTTTGAGCAGAATTGATACTAGGAACAGTGGCATTCGGTTCTTCTAGGTCGTTCAGGATTGACCAGTCGTCATTCCATTCGTTGGTGTCGAAGAAGGCAGCAGTGACGTCTTGTCCACCCGAGTTCTGTGAGGATGTAACGAGGGGTGGAGGGTTGTTGAAGTCCTCGTCACCTTCACTGAAGATATTACGGAAGTCCCAGAAGCGGTAGTATTGGAAGTAGCCAGGATCTGGACCAGAGACCAGGTAGCAATCACACTCGTCTGAGTTGTCTCGCGAGAGAGGCTCAGTGAGTGTGGGGTCAGAGCCAGCAATAACAGCACCAGCAAGCAGCAGCAACGTGCCGACGAGCGTCAAACGAGGCATTCTGATGGTATTGAAGGTGTTGAAGATGTGTACATCAGAGCTTGTTACATTGTTGGGATTGTATATTTGTGTTTGCGTTTGGGTAGGGAAGGAGCAATTCTGTAATATGGAAATTAGGGCAATCGCGAAACTGAAGATAGGTACGCCCGATGTCAATCACCAGTAGGACGTGGTACCAGCTGCCAACTTAATAAAGATTCATAATCTTTGTAGTCTAGGATTAGGGTAGTGCTAGATTAGGAGATTTGACTGAGTCAATTTTAAAGTTGTACCAGATCTCACACTGCAGATGCTGGAGTCCAAAGCATTAATCCACAGATACACCAGAGTTGAATCATACAAGATCTGCGACTCGGTCTTGTGCATGCCGAAGCATCTTCGCCGTCATCTGATACAAAACGCGTCATGTGTGTGATACTCTAGCTGAGCTGCTTCCAATCCACTCTTGGAGTGGTGCAAAAATCGTAAACCGTCCATTGATAGCTCACAGGAAAATGCAGCCTGCTATCACAGACAAAAATGGTTCCAAGAATCCAGTAATCGCTCAACCAAGTCATGTAAAGGTCATAGCAGCTGCTCAAGACCAGACAATGGCAACTCCTGATCGTGTCATCTGTGGATTGCTCATGCTTCGCGGCTCGGCAGGACAGCTGAGACACGAAGTTGTTTCCTCTTCACAAACTTGTCGTCGTGAGATCTGTACCATTCGGCAAACAGCACACCAACGATCATGCCCGTCAAATGTGCTGCCAGATCAACCTGTTTCGACATCAAGGCCATAACAGTGTCCAAAACCACGAACGCTGGTAGCAGCACATAACCCTTTGCCTCAGATATGCGCTTCCAGTCCTCAGGCAGGAATATGAAACTGAACGTGTCATCCTTGTGCAGCCAGAGATATGCTCCAACAATACCCCAGTTGCAGCCACTTGAACCCAGTGAGGACGATATCAGGACACCTCGGGCTGCAAATGAGGCGAGGCTCACTACACTGCCAATCAAGCCCGATGCAACCCATATGGCGATGAAGTTGGCTCTGCCAACATCCTCATGTAGTCTTGGTCCGAAAACGAGCAATCCAACCATGTTCATGACGAGGTGGCGTAAGGTCTGGTGACTGAAGGTGTTGCCCAACATACTGAACATGCGAGGGTAAGCTGGCGTGACGATGAAGTATCTGTTCAAGAACCCAACCATAGGCGGAAACCTCCAAAGTAGGAACACTAGTACATTCGCCGCTATGAGTCCACCGCATGTTGCATAGGCCAAGCTGGTGTTTGGAAAGATTCTCTCAGTACGCCGAGGAGGTTCCCAGTACTGAGCCCATAGGTAGAGTCCAGCGCAACCTGCCAGGACGAACAACAGACTTGGTAGTATTCGACCAGCGGTACTCAGCCTAATGACTTCCGGTGAATCAAGGGTGAGTTTGCTTGTAGCCTGTCGGTTTGCTCGGATGATCCATTTCTCAAAGTCGTTGGGTGGTCGCACTGGAAGGTTACCATCTGACACTTCCACGCCCTGTTCCGGTCTTGCAGCAATAGCTTGTGATTTCTCTTGATGCTTCACCTCCGCCTCTGCCATAGACTTGTCAATTTCTTCTTGAAGTTTGCGTTCCTGATCTTCCCACTCAGCCTCATTCTTCGCTCTGATCTCTTCTATCTTCGAACGACCAAACACATCGCCTTCTTTGTCGCTCAGAGGGGCATAGTAACGTCCGCTTTGCGGTCCGGTGTACTCGGGCTCTTCCTGTATCTGCTGGTCTGGCACTACCTGCGCCGCATCCTGATACTTGATAAGTCCCAGTTTCTGACCTCGCTCCATCAGTGCACTAGGGTGTTCCTGTTCTCTTGAAGACTCTTCTCGCTGGAATCGTGCTATGATAGCCGCATCTTCATCAACCGGATATGTGGCTCGTAGCCATTTCAAGGCAGCCTCTTCAGTGCCGGAGTATGTTGCAAATACTTCAGTCAGGTCTTCGTCAAAAGCGACATCAAGAGTGCCATCGACCCGGCGAGCATGTAGCACTTTAAGGATGCGGTTTCCCAGTTCCGGTTCAGGATAGACTTCACCAAAGATCCCTGCGATTTCACTCTCATTCAAATCGTTCTTGCGAAATGTTAAACCCGGTTCTTTCGTCTGATGGTATGGCTTGAGCCTTCGGCGGACGAACGAAGGTCTGAAGCATCTTTGTCTGGATGTTGCGAACGTGCGATAGGAGGTCGTAGGCTTTGAATGGACGCGGCCATCCTTGTTGAGCAGGCTCTCTTGTACACGGGTACTATTGCAAATGGTTGAAGCGATACCTCGATAGAGAATTGCTTGTCGTAATAGATGATTTGGCTGGTGCCATAACGACCTGTGCGAACAAAGGCCGAGGAAGCGCGTTGCTATCGAGGTAGCATGGTTCATGACACTTGGCTGATCTGCGACAGCGTACAAGCGTGATCGCAACGTGTGAGATGTAGAGTCAACTGGATTGCACGCAAGGTAGAATGCAAGTAGTGATCACGTCGAGTGTGTCATGAAGTTCTACGGCACTCGAAGCGGCCAGACCGTGCATTTTCAGGACTCGTGCTGGACCTTGCTGAAGTCAGGCAGGTAGCGGCGGCATAGAGGTACATCACATTCTGACTACAGAACAATGACTAAGGTAATGAAGTAGCATGTTTTAATATAGACTCTCATTGTATTGGTTTGTAGCATATAGTTGACATTGCATCACCACTAAGCCAGCCAATGCTATAGTTCGAAGCCGCTTACACATGCGGATATAGAATTGAAGTACCAAAGATGATCACTGATAGTGGAGATGAGGGTTCCCTGATTTCCCCATAGATTGAAGATGCCGGAAGACATCTGAATCTCGCCGATGTCAACGGACTGCCCGCTGGCAGATGTGATCCAGTATTCAGGACTGACATGTCGATAATCGAGGAGGTAGCCTGGTAACTTAGGTACGGCATCGAAAGCATGAGTCACTCGGTAGTTGCCGCCGCTCTGACCTGTAACGAAGTTGGCAAAGGCCGTGTTACCGACCATGGGTGAACCATATGTATACTGCTTCGACGTTAGATTGATCAAAATGAGGCAGTGAAAAACTCACAAGAGCGACATTGTAGCCCGCTGTTCTTAGCTCAGCCGCAGCAAGTGTTGCAATAGCTGCTCCAAGACTATGACCGGTACTGATGATACTGTAGTTTGGATTTTTAGCCCTTGCTTGAGCAAGAGCGGCCTTGACCTGATCTCTCGAGTCATTCCAGCCAGAAAGAAAGCCAGCATGTACCGAACAGCCACTGCAAGCACTGAATGGAACAAGTTCGATGTTGAAGTTGCCCACCCAGTTGTCGAGAGACGCGCTGCCCCTGTAGGACAGGACGATAAGCTTGTTAGTGTCATCGACAGCAACAAAGCCGGTGGCATCCGTGTCACCGAGACTAAAAGAGCATTAGCAGCGTTTGATGTCTAGGAGGGAAAGAACCTTACTTCTGGAACTCGAGGATGCTCTTAGCTCCAGCTTGTTGAACTGATGGGCAGTTCCCGCCCGCACAGGTTATAGCACCCGTACTATCGTCGTTATTGTCCTTGCAGTATGCTGCCCCAGCATATTGCTCAAAGAGCGAGAATTGAGTGAGTAAAGATGTGGTGATACCTGTACATGTAGGTGAGTCTCTACTCATTTTATACAGCTCACCATTGCTTACCTCTGGCTTCCAAAGGTGTTGGCAATGCATTGACTAGCAATAGCAAGGTAAAGAACGAGATGGTTAAAAAGAATGACAGCATATTAACGATAAATGAGTGTGTTGGTAAAAAGAATGAGAGGCTGCACCGTGCTCGCTATATCATAGCAGTACTTTCACAGAGAGAGTGACTTTGACAGAATAGACCTGTATGAGGCAGCGGTCACCCGCCATATGTAGGAAGTTGATGGACAAGGAAAGTGGTCATCACATCTCACATAGTGGAGAGAACATGGATGTTTGAGATATCTCCAGATTACACCTGATGGCTACAGGTAGCCTAAGTTGAGACAGCAGAGCCACGACAGCCCTATCTGTGCATGCTGCCGTGATAGACGCCAAAACGGGACAGCATGACCGTTTAGCGTTGTTTCGAGCTCATAGTCTTTGCGGGTAATCAGTACGTCCGACGGTCTTAATGCTTGTCTTATTTAAGGGCGTTGACTTCTTGTCCAACAAACGTGCGAAGAAAGCTCAAGCACTGATTTTGCCTGCCATGTGGAAACATTCTAAGGGAGAAAGCGATGCAGGGAGAGATGAAAAGAGATCTTAGCTTGAGCGAATGAGCTCGCAGAAGTACATTTTTCTCCAGTTCACGCTAACCGCAAAGCAGATTAGACTAGGATCGGTTGCTAAACAGGGGACAACACCGAAAAATAACGACAAGGATCTTCCGAGCCTCGACTCACCTCGACACAAGACACCTTGTGCTTAAGGCTCATCTAAACAGCGCTGAGATGAATAAATGACTAACGACGTGAGGCGAAGTCTTCTGTTCAGACTTCGCTTCTCCGAAGAAGTGCGATTGACATCTGTCATGTAACAAATATGGCGCGTCAGGGCAGTACTTACAGAAGGCTTGGACCACTGGAATGGAAGGAGCCTGTACAAACTCGAGGGTCACGGCAGATTGGAAAAGCTCGTGTGCCTTTGAGGAACGCCAAACCTTACACATGAAACAAAGCCAAAGTGATATCCCAGAAGCCACTTTTGACTTCTGCAGGTTCAGTGCTGCACACTGAGGTCAATTTCGGGGCATACCATGAATGGTATAGAATTCAGGGATATACATGGATCATGTTGATAAGTATACGAACATGCGGGGTGTGTAGTATTTCGTGCTTCTTTCTTGTGAGCTTAATTTTCCAGCACAAAACTAATGTGCAAGTGTCCAATTATGCTATGCCCTGTCCGTTCTCCAGCCTGCATTCCCCATATCTTGATGTTCCCGAGCGGCATGGTGGCTTGACCACCCGGAACCAAACACACTGCAGTACCATTAGCATTCTCAGCGACCAGAGGCTGTGGGTAACTTATCAAAAAGAAAGGGTGGGTCCTCAACCAGGTCGTCCCATCAGTCCAAGAACGCCAACCGCGATCTGCAAAGCCCAATCAAAATGCATACTTCATCCTGCCTCCGTCACCTCGAACATCGGACAACCCTTCATCATTGCAGCATATGAAACAATCCGCAGTCCAATCTCGATGATGATCACGATCCCAACAAGATAGAAGCGAACAAGAGCTTAACTCCTCGAGATTGACAGAAGGCAAGCATCGTTAAGCAGACAAGCCAAAGCTTTGATCCTCACACAGGAGAGGTCCTGCCACGAGTACTTGGTGAACCCTTCGTCGCCCCTGCGGTGCCTCCCTCTCATTCGCTTGTATCTTAACAGGTGTAAGCAGCACCTGTTTGAGAGCATCCTGTATTAGATTGATTCGTTATGCCTGCAACTCGGGTAGCCCAGCTCTCGGCGGCACCTGATCCATGGAGTAGCTTGAAGACGTGCTTTTGTTTAAGCATGCATCCTGCTTGAACGTTCCTGATGACGAAAACACCCCAATCGAGAACAGTAATGACTCCCATACTGTCAACTCAATCATCTTATGCAACGAAGCTTGATACTCTCAGTTTCTGACCATCGACTCACGACCTCTCGCAAACTCGGACAATCTTGTGAACAACCATACAGACCTCGAACACGTCATCATCTCCCGCAACTCTCGTATGTGATGCAGTAACTTCATAGACCAGCCTTTGATTTCTCTTCTTAAGATTGAAGAGCATTCGTCCATCTTTCAGGACAGGACGCACAATGACATCTATAAAAATCGCCCTCATCCTACCACAACAGTAGGGGTCGTCATGACCAAGATCAAAATCCTGACCACTCATCGGCGCTCATCGGTGTCTCCATGGCTGGGCGCTGGAGGCGATGATTGACACGGCTGATCGAGATCTCTTATGATAGAGTACACTTCTGATGACTGGTGTCGTGAAGCGCGTTCGATGAATGAGCTCCAGCATATAACTGTGTGATTTGAAAGCAAGGGTGGAGAGGAGTGCACTGAAGCGGTCAAAAGGGTACAGAACTCTTGGTGTTCGAGTGAGCTGGCCGAAGCAGATGACAAGCAAATTGTAAATGACCGGCAGATCTCGAAGCTTGCAATCGTCCAGACCTGACAACAAGCTACATTAAGCTTGACCCGGTCAGTGGATCCTTCCGAATTGCTCACTCATCGACCTCGAACAGCCCGTATGTACGCTGTATCATCGCTCTAAGCTTTTCTCGGGTTCACGTCGTTCTCGCTAGCAGAATGCCACCCTGGTTGTCTCCTCTCTCTTTGCTTTTCTCTCACGCTCAACACCAACAGAACATCCCATGTTGATCACATAAAGTCCAGCGTTGATAATCTGACGCGCGTCCCTGCTCGGGCCCTTACCCAAATTGACGCATAGATAACCGTCTTTCTCTGCTTCACCCTTTGGACAAGAGTTCAGCTCTGGACGTCACCACCTCTTTTCACTCAACCTAACCTTTCCAACTGTTCCACCGCCGGTGAAGACGGGTAGTAAGCAGGCAGGGCACAGGCGAAATAGTCGGTAGGAGTGACAATGCCCGTTGGGACCGTGAAGCTGAAACCGCAGCTATGCTTAGGGTTAAGTTGCCTGGGTGGTGTTCACCTATGTTGAGGAATCTCGACTCGGTGCTTTTGTGAATCCGTGCTATGAGGTTCAGAGCGGTGAGAGAGGGTTCAACATAGGCTGCTCGTGAAAGCTTGACACATAGTCAGGAACTGAAGGAAGTTGAACTGCATAAGATGCTCGGCAGCAAGAAGACTTGGAGATGATATCGTGTTTCGAGGTTGCTTCTGCGGGTTATCAGTAAGAAGTCGAGGTATGCGCCGTATGATTGATTGTCTGAGGGTCAGAATTAAGTAGGAAGACTCGACACACGTTGGCGGGATTGAGTTGATGTAACATGTGTGAGCAACAAGAAGCAGGGACATGTTTTCCTCGCGATGCAATATGAACTCTGAAGTTTGACGCGTTCAACACGTGTCGCGTCATCACATGTGAAAATGAACAAAGAACGAACACCACCAAACTGCAGCTTCGAGGCAAAGACACATCGGAATGCCACGTATATCATCGTTAGTTGAACATTACGTTCTGAGTCATAATATCAATAAAAAAGCACATCAACCCTACTCAAGGTTATACGTAATATCTTCAAACAAGAGCAGATATAGCCTGCTACACTGAATAATATTCATTTTATACAGCCAAAAAGCTAGCGTCACCACCATCTAACACGTTTCCGCTCATACTTTTGTAAATCGAAGCTTCAATCAAATCCCAAAATTGCCGCCGAGAGGCAAAAGAAGAAACTCAAAAAAGGCAGCAATGTCAAGTAACTGCCGCATCCATGGAGGTAAAAGCTCCAGGTGGAATTAAATCTCGTTCACCCACTCCTCTGGGACATCGGCAATCGCGATCATCCTCCTCAGGTCCTTTAAGATAGCTTCCGTTCCCTTCTCGATGACCAAGATGCGAGGAATGCGAAGTCTGTTGCCAGTGCATTCGAATGACCGCAATTTTCCTGGTTCGTTTTTGTTTGTATGGTTGCCCAATAACCCTATCCTCGGTGGCAGTGACTCGATTTCATTGTTCCGCACATCGAGCACTTCCAAACCGCGGACTGCTTCAACATCAATGCTTTCAAACCAGTTGTCAGATGCGAGGAGTGTGGTTATGGAGGGGTACCAAGCTCGCACCCACGGTATATGGCCAGTCATTCTGTGACATGATATGTTCAGCTCCTTAAGTTCTGGTGCCTTCAGATACATTGTAAGCGTATCAAGCGTGGTGAGACCTGTGCTGACGACGTAAAGCGACTGCAGAATCGGCAAATCGACCTCCCTGTCCAAGTAGTCAACCGGATGAAGACTCTGGTTGTGACTCATGTCTAGAGATTTGAGACTCCATTTGACACTAGGGTGGAGCAGAACCTCCATCGGAAACTTCGTGAAGTCATTGTTTGCAAGACGGATGGTATGGATTGGAGTGCTAAGATCGATCTGTGATGGCTCAAGGGATGATAAACCCCGAGACGAGATATCAAGAATTCCAGCTTTGGGACGGTAAGTATTGTCTGCTGCAGCATCAGAAGATGTGTCTTGGCTTCGGTCGTTGTTCGATATGCTTTTTTCGGTCATTACAGCATCGATTGGCATCGTCTTCTTCACAAGGTCGCCCTTGATCTCATCAATATTCATGCTAAGATATCTCTTTTCACGCAACGGATTGCCGGCGATGTTGAACGCAGTCAAGCTCTCCATCTCCATTAGCTCAGACTCAAGGCTTTTGATATCGTTGCCACTCAAGTCAGCGTTTCTGAGTCGCCGCAAACTGCAAAAGCCCACCGGCAGTGCGTTTAAGGCGTTATCAGACACGGTCAAAGTGGTCAGCTCGACGCATGGAGTCAGATCTGGAAGAGATTTGAGTCTATTGTTATGCACAACCAAAGTCTGCAGAGAAGGAAGCTCGATTGATTCCGAGCATACGCAATCCAAAGTGTTATTTGACAGATCTAGAACCTGGAGCTTCTGCAACGATGTCATGTCACTTGGGGTAACGAAAGTGCCTGTCAATAGATTTCGTGACAGATCGAGCTCCAGGAGGCTCTGAGTAGGGATCGATGTGAAGGGGACGGAGCTAATACGGTTGCCGCCGAGGAGTAGTTTCTGCAGATTTTGAAGCTCAGATAGGCCCGCCGGCAGCTTGTCAAGTTGGTTGTCCCGCAAATCAAGTACCTGCAGGGACTGTACATTGACAATCTCAGGTGGTATAGAGCCACTCAATCCATTCTTGGCGAGACGCAATTCACGCAGGCTTGAAAGTTGACAGATGGTGGTGAAGACGCTCGTATTCAAGCTATTACTGCTTAGGTTGAGTGATCTGAGCTGCTCAAGCCTCCGAATCCCGACTGGGAGGTCTATCAAGTTATTGTGGTGAAGATCAAGCACTTCAAGACCCCCAAACTGGTTGCTTTTTTCGGGATCTTCGAGAAGTTCTTCCCGCGACCAATCCGGAAAGGCTGCTTCCGGAAGCACTTGAAGTTCATTATCAGCAATTAGTAACTTCTTAAGGTCCACAGTTTCGGACCACACTATGACACTGTCTTCTTTGAAGTTGTACATAGTGAGCACCTCTTGTGGAAGTGACTTCAACCCTAGAGCTGACAAGTTTAACACGCCTGAAGTGAAGGCACCATCAATCTTCTTCTGTAGAGACTGGCTGCCTATGCTGGTGAACGACTCGAGTGGGATAATGTCATCGGGAGACCACTCAGCCCCAATGTTATCTGTGGTCGTGCTTGAACTTCGCAGCTCCGCTCTCCTCGCAGCCTTGGCTTTAGCGATTGTGTCTCGTAGAGCTGCCGAGCTTTTGTTCAAAGCATCTGCTGAAGGCTCTCGCTTTCGCGACTCATTTGGTGTAGGCGCGGGTTTAGTTGGTTTTGTGTATTTTAGAGGCTTGATTGGGGCTTTTGTAGGCTTGACCGCTGATGCAAGCACATTCTCACCAGGCCGACGAGCTTTTAGCAAGCTTGTTTGAGGTGACGTTTCTCGAAAGGAAGGTTTCCGAGTTATGTTGCTCTCGTTCTTCGGAGTAGCAGGGTTCTTGACCAATGTAGGCAGAGACGGTTTGCTGTTCAAAGTATGTGAGGCTGCAGCCCGCAAATCATACATGGATTTGACTCTGCCAGCCTGACTACTCGGCTTGCGGGCGTGCATATGCTTTTCACCTTGATTCACAGTGATCGCCGTAGATATTGATCGTCGATTGTCACGTAATGGCTTTCCAATACGTGAGCTTTGGTCCCTGAGGTGAGCTCGTGGTGGTGTATACACTGGTCCTAGAGTGTTGACTGTGGGTTGTTCCTTTGCCAGTGTCGCTGGCTTACCGGGAGGTCTGAAAGGTCTCTTGGCTGGACTGGGTGCATAACCTGACGACGGCGTTGATGGGGTGTCTGCCCGATGATTTCTCATTGCTGATGCAGGTCGAGAAGGCGGCCCCATAGAGCCACTGCTTTTCACAGTGCTAGATCGTCTTCTTGTGGGTGAAGGCGAAGATGGAATGGAAGCTAATGTTTCAATAGTTCGTTCGGACAGAGACAGCCGGGGTCTACGTTTCTCCGGCTTGATGAATTCATGTTTGCTGGCCATTACGTTTTCGTCATCATGGCTGGCAATCGCACAATCAGGCCTGGTATTTGGTGGTGTTGTGTCTAATGAGTTTGAGGGCTCCTGTATCGAACGTTCTCTGATAGGCGACATTGTTTCATCGAGTAAACGACCAGTATTTCGTGCAAAGCTTGGCTTTATGGTAGCATTGCCACCCTCACCGAGAGGTCGTACCACACTGGGCTTCTTCGTATGAAAAGGTGATGCTCGCGGTAGCTGGGACTGCTTCATTGGATCGTCTTGATGGATTGATGCTGGTCCTGAAGCTCCACGTGCAAGAGGCAGGCGTGATAGACGAGAAATGCCTCTCTGTGATCCCTGCCCACGGTCCATGCTCGACATGATTGTAGTTACTTTATTCAAGCTTGGGCAGTCGGACCTTGTCACACGGGAGATCGCGTCACGATGAAACAAGAGGTGTGAAACGCATTCCAACGCTTACTACGCAGTACAAGCCAGTCAACCAGTGGAAAAGGGATGTGTTCTGTTCCCAATCGGGATTAAGGTTTCATATGATTGCCCATAGCAACGACTAGCTCGACTCAGCCCAAACACGTGATGATCAGCTTGGCGAAGACGTAAACGAATCGTTGGTGGGCTGCTCTCGGCGTCACCAACCTCGCCGTTACCCCAGGGCATGCGCGCACTTTGTTGAAGCTATCCCCTCCTGCATGACCTTTCGCATAATTCGACAAGTCTTTTCCTCACTCGAGTTCTCGGTGTCTTCACGTCCAACTTGAGGCGCATCGCAAGTTGCTGGATCGGATTGTATCTGTGTGTTTGTGCGCTAGTTTCCGACAAGTGAAGCGCTATCTGGTATTCGATAGAAGCCAGCGTCATGTCGAATGAACCAATGGCTAAGGCCACTGACATTGTTGTCACCGTGCCATCAACGCCTCCCGCGCAGACAAACATCGGCCAGAAGAGTGCAAGAAGTCCAACACCGAAAGATCGACCTGCCTCAACCGCGACACCTCTCATGACTGCGCAACCCCGACGCACTAGTCAGGTACCTGATACGACAGGTGCGGAGCTTTTGTTGACGCCTACTACTAGCCGTGTTAAGGCAGCACGGGACCTGCCGACAGTTGACCGCATTGACCATGCTGGCGCAGACGAGTTGCGCAACATGGTTAAGAGTCTGGTGGGTGATTTGACTGAAGCTCGAGTTACGACGGCGAACGCAAAACTCCAGCACCACCTTCTAACTCTGCAAACCAATCAAGCTGCAGAACGGGCCGAAGTTGAGAATCAGTTGTCTCGAAGACAGGTCGACTTCTTGCGGTCCAAGCAACATAAATCGCCATCCAAGCCTCTGCTTCCAACTACCTCAGCTGTCCAGCTGCCGTCTATGAACGATACCTTAACTCAAAATTTGCGCGACCTTGAAGAACACTGTGAGAGACTTGAAGAAATGTGCGAACAGCTGAAACGGGAGAAGGAATTACAGGCGGAGCGTATTCAGTCGCTCTCGGAACACAACACATTACTCGTTAACCGAATCAAGGAGAACAGAGAACATTTTACACGCATTCGAGCCCACTCTCCAATCTTCATGACGCCCAGAGAAGCATACACAACACCGCGTCGGAGAGGTTATTCGCGATACCAAGACGATACGCCAGCTCATGCACCGTTTGCGGCCCTGATCGCAGCTGATCAAATTCTCAGCCAAGAGACTGCTAGCGTGCCATCTACTCCGACAAAGACCCATACTGGTCGGGCCAAACAGGGACACTCCCGCGGAGCACATTCCCTATCATCCATTCAGACACCAAAGAACCATGTTCGGCCAAGCACATCAGATGGCTTCTTAGGGTCGCAGCTTGTGCTCTCAGCACCTGGCTCTCAGCTCGTCAATGAATCCGCAGAACGTGAGCGACATGATCGAGACAGCACAATATCTATCTCAGATCACGACAACAACATTGGCGATGACGTTCTGGCTCAATCACAAGCAAGTTCTCTTGCTGCAGACATGCTGCGCAATAATCCGACCAGTTTCGAGAACATGCGTGGCTCCGAAGATGCAGAGAAGACGAGCAACCTGCTACAATCTAAACTATTTGGAAATGTTAAAAAGCCAAGTGGGAATGGCGCAACGAAGCTGAAGCGTGCCTATGGTTTCGATGATAGCAGCCACAAGAAAAGAGTGCGGACAGAAGAGCAGGTTGGGTTAGGGATTGAGGCCTAGAATGGAGGCTTTAATCGGATGCTGTTACAGTCAGCGACTGAGGGATTTTCGGTATTGGTGTGGCATGGATTTGATTATACGGCACGAGCTTTAGGACGAATGGAATGTGACCACGATTATGTCGAAGATGCTGAAATGAGGAGATACCAGGCGTCATATTGGGGTGGTCATTTGATCTTGCTAAGCAGGATTTTGCTTAGTCTATATATAGGAACCTTTACGTAGATAATTTGCAATGCTCCCCATGCGATATTGACCCTACTTAATGCTTTTTTGTCAACTGGCCACTTGATACTAGAAGGAATTAAGTTTCCTAATTATTATCATGATCGTTCTTCCTTCGGAGCATATGTATTGGCCTAGTCTATACTGCTCCAAAACGCCCATTCGATGTCCTGAAAGTCAAGGTCAAAGACAGCATCCACGTCTTGCTCTGCTAGGAAGCTGTCAGGGGTTACAGGCTCGACCCTTTGCCCAGCGCTTCCGTCTTGCACGACCTTTGCGCTAGAGTTTTGTGCAAGTCCCGTGCGGCATTCTGGAAACTGAGTCTCCAGATGGGTCACAAATTCGGGTTTTGAGAGGTGTTGATCCAAGTTTGGGTTGTTTTGGCGAGCTTTCCAAGCAGCCACGACGAGTTCGGCTGCATGAAACTTCCTCCGGTCGTCTGCGAGCTGTGAAAGGGTTGAGTTGGTCGAGTACAGATCAGAAAGCAAATCCCAGATTCGCTGTGTTTTGGAGGCATCGTCCTGCTGCGCAGCTTCGACAAGTACACACATGACTGGATCTGTAAGTTTCTCGATGAATAAAGGCGTCGGACCACTTACATGCATGCCAGGGGAAAAAGGCCTTCGTCAACCATTGAAAACGCCTAATCGAGGGTTGAGAATGCATTGCGACGTTGTAGTCCAGCGATTGCATGCAAGCAGTCAAGAGTGCATCGCGATGCCCTTCGCTAGTATGGCCTTGGAGCCCGTTATATGCTAGCGGGTGTAAGCTTCTCATGCGCATCCCGCAGATGAGTGCTCTTGCTGAAAGTTGAAGCAGTACGTCGGGAGGCTTTAGCGGATCGCAGTACTGGAGAAAGTTCTGGTTGAGGCCGTCTTCGAGCTGGTTGATCAGGGACTCTTTCAACGGTAGCGGTAGTGATTTATTGGACTGCCAGGACAGCTCAAAACGACTTTTTTCGGAATGGAAGAAAAGACGCTGCTGATCAATAACCCAGTAGGTGTAAAGACAGTACGATAAACTTGTTAAACCCTTTCTTTCCTTTGGGAATTCTGTCGTACTTGCACTGATATCGTCATCCTCAATGTTCAGAGGCATCTTCGTGTCCCAATCTGCCATCAAAGTCAGTGGTGTTAATCCAGATCTTACAGCCAGAGCCAAATCAACGTGTTGTAGCTGCCACCAAAGTCGACGGCGCTCTTCTGTTTGAAAAGGGGAGAGACCCAGAAGTGCACCGTCTCGATGATAGCCTAGCTTTTCCGCACTGCGAATTACCAGTCCCATTAGCGACCATAGACTTTGCGTATTGAGTCGATCAATTCCAGCCATCTAAAGCCATTCTTAGCTAAAATTGAATGCACTTTTCAAGGGGGTACGGGTTACCATGTAGATAGTCAAGGCCTTAAGGACAGTGATATCCGTTATGCAGAATAAATTGGTGCGGGACAATGCTTCCTCACAAAGCATTTGAAATTCAGCAAGCAAGATGGATCTTGGCTGGTGTAGTTCTCTTCTACAATCTTGGTCAGAAAGACTGATAACGCTGATGAGGTACAACGAAAATATTAAGGCATGCTCGGCATCAGTCAGTTGCTTCTGACATTCAGGGCCAACTGAAGCGGAGCGTAGAGACTTCAAAGCCCAGCTAAAGCAAATTCTGACGAGGGGGTTGACTCGGTAGTCGAAGGTGTTCCAGAGTGTAACCGCATCTTGCTGGGAAGGACATCTCCCAGCTAGATTGATTGGATCTTTGCTGCACAGCATCCCTTGAAAAGCACTGGGGTTTTTTCGCACCGGGAAAGGGTTCCTTGTGGCTGTATCATGGTTTACACCACCGTCTTGACCGTTACCGAGCCAGGTGTGCCATGCACGTCTGCAAAATCAATAACGATTCTAAACCAGAAGGAAGACACGCACGACTCAAAGTAAGTTGATTGTCCATCTTCTTCTATAATAACAGGATCCCCACTTTTGCCTTTAGTAAAGCTGGCCGTCTCCTGGTCATTGTGCTGCAAATGAGATCGAGACTTTGCCGGTGACAGATCTGTCTTAGTAGATCCGCCAACGTGCTGAGCATCGCTCTCAGGATCTCCACCAAGACTTCGTACAAGAGCCTCAAGCCTCTGGATCGTGTCAAATGGCGAGGCTTCCGGGTAAGTGCAGTGGTCTTGTTTCCTTCGCTTGCAATTCGAACATGGCTCCTCTTTGTCGCAGCGTACTTTGCGCTTCGCGCATGGCGCACATGCCTGACTTTTCATCACCTTTTGTTGCTAGGGGACGATGTCCGTCAGGTCAATTGTCGATGTTGGGACCAAAGCGACTCGATGAAGCAGGCTGAGTCTCAGCGACATCATGACGTGCATGTAATGAGTACTTCCCGAGCTCGGCCTCGGGAGCGAGACCGAAAACGCCAAGGCTTCCCTAGCGACCCCCCTGATCAATGTAATTATGTGAATTGACTGAATAATGATGAAATTATAGCTCTAGCGCAAGCAAGATGGCATACAATGTTAAATGGGCAGGTGGGTTAGGACTAAGAGTACAAATACATAAGAAGCCTCAGCCCCAGATGAGTTCTTCAACACAAGAAACAACCTCTCCTATCATCTACACACTCTTTCCATATAGCCGGCTCCAATATCACTCTCTGCAGTGCTTTCCTAACCAACTAGCTGTTACCTTTCGTGTGAGATGGACGACAAGAAAATAAGTGACGCACAAGGCTTGGAGCAAGAGCAAGATGAGAAAGTATATCCTCCTTTAAAAATTGTCTTGCCAGCCATGGCCGCTATATATCTGGCCGTCTTTCTCGTTGCATTGGTAAGAACTCTCTAAGGTCAGTATAAACTGACCATCGCACTGACGACTCTCACAGGACCGAACTATCATTGGTACCGCAATACCCACCATTTCCAGTGACTTTGACAGCTTTGGAGACATTGCGTGGTACGAGGCAGGCTTTCTTCTTCCACTCTGCATACTTCAATTGTCTTTTGGTTGTGCGTACAAATACTACTCGGCCAAGTGGATGCTTGTCGCTCTTGTCGCCATCTTCGAGATCGGATCCATTGTCTGCGCGGCAGCTCCAACTTCTAATGCTTTGATCGTTGGACGAGCGATCACCGGCATTGGTGGAGCAGGAATCTCATCTGGGGCATTTTTGCTGATCACCATCCTTGTCCCTCTGCAGTCTCGCCCTAAATATATCGGCAGTTTGGGCTCTGTATTCGGAATAGCCTCTATTATCGGACCGATCATTGGCGGATACTTAACTCCAGTCACATGGCGCTGGTGTTTTTGGATCAACGTTCCCGTCGGTGCTATATCGTTGCTCCTTCTCCTCTCTCTTACCCCGAAAAGCCCTCCACCAGTCAAGAGGGCAGACACCTGGCGTGGGAAGATCGACCAATTGGATCCTCTCGGTTTCATCCTGATCGCTCCATCCGTCATTTGTTTGCTGTTTGCTATTGAATGGGGTGGCATTGAATATCCCTGGAAGAACGGCCGTATAATCGCCTTGTTCGTGGTTTTTGGTGTTTTTGGCTTGGCTTTTGTCGCATCTCAAGCTTGGCGTAAAGACAAGGCGACAATACCTCCACGAGTCTTCTTGCAACGCAGTATTCTTGTGGGATCCATAGCGAATGTGGGCATTGGGTCAGTGCTTGTGATATACGCTTTTTACTTGCCAATTTGGTTTCAGGTGATTCAAGGCAAGTCACCGCAAAGCTCAGGTCTGTCGTTACTGCCACTGCTCCTAAGCAACGTTCTCGCTGTCATTGGGGGTGGTGTTGCAACGAGCATCTTCGGGTATTACACACCATTTATGATTGTGGGAAGCGCCATTCTTATTGTTGGCTCAGCGTTAATCACGACGTGGCAAGCTAACGTTGGAACTGGATCGTGGATCGGTTACCAGGTATGAATGAAGCTCATGTTTTCATCACAGTGGATGCTAATACGAAGAAGATCGTCGCAGGGTTTGGACTTGGTCTTGTCCTTCAGCAACCAAATATCGCAGCTCAGACTGTTCTGCCCGACAGTGAGGTATCTGTCGGCATATCACTGTTGGCTTTCATTAGCTTGCTTGGAGGAACAGTTTTTATTACAGTATCTCAGACCCTACTTGAGAATAAGTTGATTCAAGGTCTGGAAGAGATTATCCCTGATTTAGACCCAAGCACCCTCGCCAATGGAGGCGCGACATCTTTGCGGAGTATGGTATCTGAAAACAAGTTGTCTGTCGTGCTTGATGTGTACAATGACTCGATCAGGTCAATCTGGTACCTGGCTTTAGCGCTGTCATGCTTGATCTTTTTAGCATCCTTGGGTATGGAATGGAAGAGCGTGAAGAAAGAGGAAAAGAAGACTGATGATGCGGTGCCATAGATGTACACTGGCCACTTGTTACCCTTCGCGACTGAGGTAATTCGCTGGCGCTAATGGATATGAGCTGGAAGCTGGTGGTTGATCTTACCATGAGCAAGGCCGCAGGAGTATGTTTTGGTCAAAGGCGCCGTGTAAGCCGATACATGTTGTATTCTCATAGTGAAGATGTGAAAATAAAGGACTCTAGGATAGTGGGTGTTCATGTAAGACATGCTCAAAGATGGTAGCGTCGAGGAGGACTTCTAAACTTGAGAATTGAAGGAGGATTGGATCAGGCTCTACTTTGCTAGTGTTGGCTAGATGGTAGATGTTTCTCGGAATGTGTCTTCCACTCCTAACACTAATAAAGATAGCTCAAATCAAGCTGTCGAAAGTTTCACGAATGTGATCAAATGTGTTCACAGCTTTTTATCGTGTTCGTTACCTAGGAACATGACAACGCCACACCTTTGCCACTTGTTCCCATCGTTGACTCTCTTTCTAATTGATGGCTATCGAAGGGTTGAGATCTGTCGGGTCACCTTCTGCCTCATAATCACCACATTCAGCACGCAGCGAGTAGAGCAACGGCAATCGTAATGAAGCGAAAGTGGATGAAGGGAGAGGCAGGCGGATCTTCGTGGTTTTCGTCCTGCCAAGATTTTGTGACCAACTCTCCAAATCCGGCTAGCTTCTTGCACAATCTCGGTCTTGGCACTCGACTGCTGCAAGATCATTGAAACTTCCAACACCGCACCCACGACTTGCGACAAATTGACAAATTCCTCCACAAATCTTGCTTGTTGTGTACTTGAGCCGTCAAAATGGTCAGCATCGCCTCCTCAACTTTCCGACCGCCAACTAACTGTGTGCACAGGCAATCAAGCACAATAACGCAGTACCGCACAACCATTTCCACAAGGACTGGCAGCGACGAGTTCGAGTCCACTTCGACCAGCCAGGACGAAAGCACCGAAGAAGAGAGGCCCGACTTGCAAAGGCCGTTAAGGTTGCTCCTCGACCAGTCGACAAACTCAAGCCTGTTGTTCAATGCCCCACGAACAAATACAACCGAAGAGCAAGAGTTGGACGAGGTTTCACAGTTCTTGAGTTAAAGGTATGAAGAACACACTTTACACGAAAAACCCAAATCTTGTAGTTGCATTCTCAGACAGTCGTGAACACGTCTACATCTCAGTTCTCGCACGATCACAAAACCCAAAAAGGAACACAAAATCTGACAACTTCACTCACAGGAAGCCGGCATCCCCCGCAAACTTGCCCCAACAGTTGGCATCAGTGTCGACCACCGCCGCACAAACCACAACCAAGAATCTCTCACCGCAAACGTCGCGCGTCTGAAGGCCTACAAGGCTCGTCTTATTCTCTTCCCACGAAAATCTGGCCAACACAAGAAGCTGGATTCCTCCGAATCAGACGTCAAGGGTATTTCCGACGACAGCACCAAGACTGTCAGCAAGCTTGCTAGTGCATTCACTATTGATTTCGGCACGGGTATCAAGCATGGATTCAGCGAGATCAAGAGCGGTGATATGCCAAAGGGAGAGGAGGGTGCGTACAAGAAGTTGCGAGAGTTGAGGGCCGACGCGAGATACGCCGGTGTCCGAGAGAAGAGAGCAAAGGCGAAGGCTGAGGCCGAAGATGCAAAGAAGAAGTAGGAGACAGGCGACATCAAGTCAACTCACGCCACGTCAGGTCATGAAACCCGGTGGCTGTTGTTCGAGACTATTTGTTGCGGTTGGTCACGGCTTGCCTTTTTTTCCCTGTCTCTTTCGCTACGGTGCTTCGAGATGAGGTCGCGAATGTGCATTGAAAGAAAACACTATGCATACATATGATCACGTCAAGCAGATTGATGAGAACCATGGCATGGCAGGCGGGGTTAGCAGGTTTGTGTCACAGACACAATCCGTGCTGTGTAGTCCTCCGCTACGATGTTCTGCATGTGCGCTGCCATAACTTTCGAGCATGAGCGAGACCAAGACGAAGATCATGCCCGGAAAATGAAAATAAGTTACCACGTTCACAGCACATTCCTTGCATCCTGCCTGCTTGATATCTTGGGAACAATTCTTCTCTTCTTGGGCTGTAGAGTCTTGTTGACATCTTCCATGACACTGATCCACCACTGACATGAACACAATGGTTAGAGAAACGGGCAAGTCTGAGGTTCGATCGAGTCTACATGAATCTATTCTCGTATCTATCTGAATCAATTCCGCGCTATTGGAGGTTACCGATTTTCTCTAACGTGCCAGGCATCCTGGGGGTATCATAAAACGTCACACTCATTCATGCTCACATGATAAACCTTTGCATCAACTCATGCCAATACCCTGCTGTCAAAAACAAACAGGTCGTCAATTAAACTCTGTCATTCTTCTTGCCAAACTCTTTCTAGCTTTTCCTTTTCCCTTGCTCATATCCCCTTTCTGCAGCCCGACACTTTCATCACCTCGCTCTCGCTCTTCTTTGTTGTCCATCCCAAGGACTTCCCATACCGCCTCAAAGGCCTTAACAACACCACTGATCGGCTCAATCTCCCGGAACAGTTTCTTCGCATTGTGCATAGCGTTGTAACTAAATCCGGCAATCACCACGTCAACACTAGTCTTTGGCTGTCCGATCCAGTTCAAATGGATGTTGTATACGAGCATGACTTCCTTGATCATCGCAGTAGAAGCGGAACGACGTGTTCGTTGTTGCTGTCTAGCTTCCTCATCAGAAATGAACGACATCTGGGATTTGCCAAGGTAAGGTAGGAGAGATATGCTCTCTACACTGTCAGAGCTCGTGAGAACGACGTCAACCGTTGGGTAACGCTCGGCAAGATCTTTCAACACCCTCGCTCTTCGCACGTCTTCCTCGAAATGCCGGCCGACCCCAGTGACGAGCGTCGCAAGATCGCATCCCAGAACTGGATCTGCAAGGCGGTCATTGATCCACTTCTCGATTGAAGCGCTCATCGGTCGGTTGCTGGTGTTGTTGAACTCTATCTTTTCGACTGCGTCGTCCTCCAGGTCGATCGTGGTTTCAAATGTTATGTTCAGGGCGGTAGGGGGCCAAGGCCGCGGCGCCGCGAAAGTTGTCTGATAAACGAACTTTTGGCGGCCGCGCACTTGTTTCTCCCATGTTTCGTAGGACATTATGAGGTTGCCTGGAGCGAAAAGGGTGAGGAATGCTGTTGGGTCCTTTTGAAAAAGAGGGTGAGATTCAAGAGGGGGGTTGCGAGGGTCGATAGATTTAGACGCTGAGGACAGGAGGAGTTCGAGAGTTGGCTCCAAGGTAGAGAGATCAGAGGTTTTTGTGTTAAGTTTGGTAATGGTTGTACCCAGTCTCTCGAGTTCACGACAATCTGTCTGGAGAACTTGTAACTGGTCTTGAAGCACTTTGAGCTCGGACATCTTGTCGCGGATAACCGGGTCGTCTAAGTCGTCCTGCGATTGTTCTTCGGCATGATCCCCTGCGTCTTCCGTAGTCTCCGGCACTTCCTCTTGAAAATACTCATCGGCTGCAGCATTCTTATTGCCGTAACCTTCCTCTTCTGGCTCCTCCCCCAGCCCACTCGCAACCTCGACATTGTCCACCGCATCCTCAGATTGCTCAGGTGGGGGATCTCGCGGCTTCAAAGGACTACTCGTTGTTGTCCTATTCGGCCCTCGCACTCGTCTCCGATCACTGCCACCAGGACTGCTAGAAACTAGCCCCCTAGGTCGGCCTGCCACGTCTTTACCTAACCTGACAATTGTGAGCGGGAGTTCGCCCTCCGTATCTTGTCTGTCGTTTCGCTCGTCGTCCACTATTTTGCTTGTACTCTGAACCAGCTTCGGTACTATTGAAGGTGTGGTGACCGAGGGTACTGAACGGTTACGCGGTGGTGTATAGATTGACGGTTGGAGTGAAGGTTGGCGTATCCTTAATGGTGATCGTGGTTGAATGGGTGCGGGTATATCTGAATTTGCCGGCTGCTCGAAAGCTTTCGCGATGTCGGTGGCCAGCTGATTACTTGATGAAACACCTGCCTGCTGCTCATTTGTGCTTGTTTCGACATCTGCTGTTTGTCCAACTTCCTGCTGTCGCTCATCCTCCTCCAAAAGATCCACTCTGGCACCAAGAACTGCATCTCTCAAACTTCGGCGCCGATTCGGGGACGACTCTCTTCTGGCTTTCGCATCTGATGTTTGTGCAAGTACTACTGGGTTCGATCGAGCTAAGGACGCTTTCGTGGGTGAAAGATAGGAAGCACGTTTTGGTGTCGCAGGTCCAGATTTTGCTGCATTATCGTCGCTGTCGCCGTTGACCGCAACATAAGTCGAGGGTGAGGTTCGCCGTCTTTTCGACGGAGTTGACATAGTTGTATCAGGGCTTGATCTGGTTGGGATAGCAACGCTATGGTTTCGAGAATGCGCCCGTTACATGGAGGCATGCCAGTATGAGGAGAGACGCGTTGATGGTGCCAAGCCTTTACGCGTTTTGCTTCCAATGAAGCAATGACGTAGACAATCTCGGTAGCAAAGGCAAGGTGATTAAGCTTCATGTATTCACACTATCCTAAAGGACAAGCTCCACCATGTTATGACATTCGAAGTGCCCGCGAAATGGCTTCTACAGCTTCAATGGCGACGGTATGCATTCAATGCCAATTTCGCCTCCAGCTACACGTCCGCAGAATCTTTTTGAATGGCATGCGACATGACAGAAACTTCCACAGTACTGGCATCCGGCATCAGAACACACCACAATTTGCATCCCGAGGACTAGGCGATTTCTACAACGACCTGTTACAGGCACCATTACCGAAAGTTGCCAAGGCCAAAATCGAGAGTGATCTGCCTGAATGGGTAGCGGCGGGCGGAAGAAAGGATATTGAGGAGCGAGCACGGAAATTGTTCGGAAACATTGAAGGCTCAGGGTATCAGCGGAGTACATCTGACACCCCCGATGCGACATGGCGGACAATCAACGGTGTTCCTGTCCCGCCGAGGCCGGCGGAACCTGACAATTGTTGTATGAGTGGATGTGTGCAGTAAGTCTCTGATCCCCCTTCTAAACAGTGTATTATGTTGATGCAAGGAACTAGTTGTGTCTGGGATGATTACAGAGACGATGTAGAATCGTGGGCCAATAGGCTGAAGGAGGCACAGGCGAAGGGAAGCGGAGAGGGTGTAACACTGACTCCGAAGGTGGGCTTTCCCAGAGCGGAGGTCAATGCAGCAAGTGGCAGCATGGATGATGATGGGGGTGGGAGTGAGGGGTTATGGACGGCACCCAGTACTGAAGTCGATCCAGATGCGTTATTCCAGGACATTCCGGTGGGTATCAGAGAGTTTATGGCTACTGAGAAGAGGATTCGAGATAGGAAGAAGTCGAGGAAGCTTGTGGGAGGTTGACGAGAGACCTTTAACTTTAGAGATTAGGGTAGTTTAGATAGCCTACGTCTTAAATGCTAAGCAGATACTACTCTAGAGAGCTATGCAATCCTTCTCTAGACATGGCCACCATGGCTCATCAGATGGCCGGTCCTGTTTGAGTGATCTAGGCACTGCCACCAACATTGCCGCCTATGGACATTCGAGCGACGGCATCATTCAAATCCTCCACCGCCGTGACTCGACTTGAATAGTCAAGAGTTCCGTTGATGCTGTATATCATGTAACTAATATTCCTCTTGGCTGGTGTATCATCCGGCAATGACATTTCTTGCTGTATTCGAGCTGAGAAGTCCGGATCTTGAACTGCCAGATGGGCAATCTGTTTCCCTCTTTCACTGGTCGAAAGCAAACCTAGAGCGAACCAAACTCTTTGCGCGTTGACTGGGTCAAGCTCAAGCCCTTTGGTGCCCGTCCAGATCAAAACTTTAGCCAGCGATTCATCGTCGCACGCGGCTAAGAACACGTCGAGGGTGAAGTCGTTGGTTTTCTGCTCGCCATGACTATTGTGAGCTAACGTGGATATTATCTCAATCATCAACCGACCAATCTCGAAACATATCGGGTCGTGGCCACGGTCGAACAACACGTGAATGTCGTTAAGTACACTTCGACCAGTCTCGACGTAGGTCAGGAGCATAGCGCCAATATGCTCTGGTTGACCCGTGACCAACAACTCAAGGAAGGTGATAGCGTTCAAAGGAATGTCGTAGCCAAAGTCAGAGGTTGTCAAGAGGTGATCCACAACCATTACAGCACCCACCTCATAGAACTTGCGCTTGAGGTTCCATGTAATGGCCAGCTTGGTTGCAAGTGCAAGTGCAGGATAAACGATTTCCTTAACATTAGAGCGCATCCAGAACAATACTGTTGGTATGAAGGCAGCATTCTCTGCTACAAGCAAATTGGCTCTGGCATCGGAATCCACGAAACCATATAACATGGCAAATGCAACAGAGTACTTGATGGCGCGGAGTTTGGAGGGATTTTGATCGTACAAGATGTCTACAGATTGCCTAGCAATACCGTATTTCGGAGGGTTGGTGAATTCTGGCATCTGGCAAACTTCGTAGACGGCCTTCATCATTGCTGTTTGCAAACTATTGAGCGCCGTTGCATTTTCCTTTTGCTCCTCTTCATCTTCACCGTAATAGTCGTGAGACTGCTCGCCCTCTTCAACCATGAGACTTAGATAGAAGATACTACCAGTCGTAGCCAGCATGACTCTTGCAGCGGGTAAAGTCAAGAGGGTCAGGGTAACCTTGATGACACTAATTCTTGATCTGACGGAATAGCCGCTCAGCAAAATACCCGCGTCGGACGAATGCATTCGTGCCAACACTCGGCCTAAGATTGGATCTCCTTCCTCCACCGCGGCGTCGCCCAGAGCAATAATGGGCTTCACTGCCATCTCCATCAGATCCGCCAAGTACTCCTTGATCTCACCATCACAAGCCTGAATGATGGATGGACTGAGCAAAGTCAGGAGGCCTGATAAGACGCTGTTTGAGGGAGAATCTAATGTTGCAAGTCGTTCCTCAGCAATGGTGATGTTGAGTGGCTCACTTGTAGTTGACATATGGGGTCTCATGTGCTCTGCCGGGTCTTCGATATCAGTACAGATATTGTAAATTGCTGGAACTAGCACATTTGGATCATTACCCTCTGCCAGAGTTCTCATCAAGACACCAATTCCACCTGCCTGGATTGTGAGTCTGCGATTGTGATCATTTTCCACGCAGCAGTTCGCGAGGATTCTGGGGAAAATGCTGACTACTATATTACGATCTGAGTCGCGAATTGGATGAGAAAATGCATGAGCAAGATTCTCGATGGCCAGCTCTAGTATGGAGTTTGGTTCAGGATGAGACAGACGTTTACGCCCAAAAGCTTCACGCCAGGCGACTGCATATTGAGAGGACCTTGAGGCCTCGAGTAAGTATAGCCAAGCAGTACTATGGCTGGTATCTGCTTCCGCTTGAATGCGCTCTAACACCCGGCGACTGTCGGCCGGTCCTGTTAACAACACTTCATTGATCAATTTCGCTTGATCTTCCAACGAGGTTCTCATAATGGGTTGAAAGCAATGATGAATATTTGGTTGAACACAATGAATAGCTCGTCAAGCTGGATTGACCGCAAGATGGACTTGTAAAATGTGATGCATATTCCTTGGCGGTTGTCGAGAGGTGGTAGGCAACAGCAGAAAAAGTGGTCTTAAGAGCGTGGATATGATATGGCGCGATGTTGTACCCTCCGTAGAAGGCGCTTGCACTTCGCTATTCCCCATTTCGTGCTCTCGTGAGGCAGCAACGAGCATGATTTGGCACATGCCCGATCGTCGCTGGGACGTTGCCAAGAGACACTAATGCTCAGGGGTGTTGTCCCAATGAAGAATAGTACACAATTTGACCACTCTGGCCCTCGAGACTTTGATGAACTGATGAGGGAGAGATCTGTTTGACCAAATCACACGCCGTCGAGAAAACTTTGGCTGCATTACTGCGCGCGCACTACATATATATCAGCGAAGATGACTCGAGCAACACAAACCATATCCATCGCCCTGCTGGCGTCGTCGGTAAGCCGAAGTGCGACTGAATGGGGATTTTGGGCGGATTCTGACTTTGCTTCAGGTTTACCTTCTCCTTGCTCTACCTCTCCTCACGGATGCATCGCCTGTACCGTCGATACTGCCTACAAAGATTCAGGTGGAAATCATCCCCGTTCTACCATTCTGGGCGCTCATCACATTGGCGGCCTACCTCCTTGGACGACTCGGCTGGGGAGTCCTGATGTTTAACGATACTGAGGATGCATACGTTGAGCTGATGGGTCAAATTGACAAAGCGAAGAAGGACCTTGACAAGAGGAAGGTTGGTTGGAATTAGGGAAGAGTCAGGAGCATCCAGCGGCAAGGTTTCCTTGATCAAGGCATCTCAAGGAGGCATGAATGGTCTAGTCTTTCTATGGGCGCAAGAGCCAAGTACATTTCTAGCGCACCGCCTCCTTCACAAATATCGCAGCACGTTCTTTGGCTGTAACTAGATACCCCTCTCCGCAGCCAGTCGATCATGCTCCTCAATATCGGTGGCCTCCCACGGGTAGCAGATCCACACATCAGGAACAGTCACTGCAGCAAGATATCGGTTGTTGTCAAGCATGTTCGCCGGCAGATGGCCTTTCTTGTTCTTGTCTTTGTTGTGCAGCACGAATATGGAGAAGGTGGTCGTCTCATCTCTCCCTTGTTGCTTTCTCGCCGTCTCTACGTCCTTTTCGAGTTCCTTGACCGCGTATTCCAGTGTGGTTCGGGTGTCATCGACTTCGTCGACGATGAGAACGTTCTTGCCAATCAGGTTGCTCATCTCGAGCGAGGACAGATCGAGCCATTGTGTTCGTGTGACTTTGGTGCCGGGTGCTTCGACCGGGTCATTGCCGGAGAGCTGCTCGTAGAGGGATAAACCGATGGCTTGGATGGGGATGTTGGGTGCGCCGGGCTGCTTCAAGAAGGATCTTGCTTCGATCAGTACGCTGGCCAGACCCAAGCATCATAAACATACCTCAGAATGCGAGCAGGAACATAGCCGCCACCCCCAATCGCGATCATGAGATTAGGCTTGAAGTCGTTGAGAATCCTCGGTGCAGCCTCCTGGCATAACTTGTGGACCTACAACAGCAACATGGTTAGAACACCGCTCGCAGTAACTCGTGTGCGCCAACAGGTGGGATGTTCGGACCTGATTGTACGTTACGTAGTACTTTTCAACCATGTTGGCAGGTCGCCTTGTTTTGCGGAGAGATGTGGCTAGTCGAGGGATATCGAGAATAGTAAATGGTCGAGTCGACCGAGTATTTCTTTGTTCTCATTGTGGCAGCCCGGTTTCGTTTTAAATCAAAAAGTGACTTCACAGTGAATAAATTTGATCCGTGTCGGCCTAGCGGCCTGGCTTGCTTCGGCACTCCCCGACATCGTAGACTGATTTAACCTCAAGTACGTGACCAAATAGCTTTCCCGACAAGCTGGACTTTGTCGGGAGAGTCTAACTGGTTAGGCTTGCTTTCTAAGGAAGGGCGTCATGCGCAGTTGCGTAGGAAGCATTACAGCATTCCTTCAATCCCAAGTTTGGGCATCCAAGAAGGCGGTGCAAAAGCTTGAGTAGTAATTCGTTATATAAGGTCTCCGTATCCCATAATACATATTTGCCTTTGTACTCTTCCTATTCCACATCCACTCGTCTGACACCAGACTACGGAATATTTAAACATGTGAAGTGGCTTGTGGTTCTCTAACTGCTGAACCAAGTCAAGCTTGATCGTATGTCTACGCAGGACGAGGAAGCAGTAGCTCGAAGCATGGCAATACATTGGCAATGGCGCCTGCGACGTGTCAGAAGAACACTTAAAGTTTTGGAACATGCGCAACTTGATCTCAACGGTACAAAACTTCCATTGTGAAGCCCAGCGCGCATAACCCCATAGTCGCATGGAATGGCGCAGGTGAGCATTTGGATGCTGCACTCACCCCAACACAGTACTGGATTCGTGTTACACAGCAGCAACTTTGCTCTGAGGCATTCAGCAAGCCATGACAAGGAACCATATGCATGGAGTGGTCCAGACACGATCCAGCAGGGTGCGCCATCACTCTTGCTGAGCTTCTTGGACACCCGTATTCTCGCGTATTGCGCTAATCATACACTAGATCAGCTTCTACACAGTGAGCTTTTGCCTTGGCTGTTCTCTGGTCCTCCAGCTTTCTCATATGCTGTTGGCCAGCCGGCACATTAACCTCCACACGGTGGACAAAGCTGTTCACCCACTGAAATGGTGGCGAAAGTTTGGGAGCTGTGGCAAGGTCAACTATCGCTAACTTGCGCCACAAGTCGTTTCGGCTAAACTTGGTTGTGAACTAAGGTGGCCTGTCACAACAAGCACATCCCTGATATTCGCAAGCTGAAGAAACTGATGCTCAATCAAGCAATCTCCTCACTTTACTCAGCTACGTTTCAGATGACTTGGTATCTCATGTTTAGTATCGTGGCCTTTCTAGCGTCAGCGTCTTGATCATCAGCTTCGTTTTGCGCCGTCCAGTGATTTGCTTTCGCTCTAGCCTTGAGAATGTCATACCTACCACGATCAGGCTACGATAGCAGATTGAATTATGCGACTACCTCTGAGTTCGAGCTACCTTTCCTTCCTCCAGCAGCCTCGAGTCGATACACGAAAGCTGCTGATGCCAAAGAAAATCTGCACTCGGACAGAACGTATACTGCTTACGATCTGAGATACGAGAATGCGGACTCGTAAGCATCGACTCGGCATCAGCTTTGCTAACTTCTCTGACCACCAGCAGTTCTAGCTCTTCCACTAAGCTTCAAGACTGGCTTGGGAATCGTCATGCATGGAAGTATGTTCGTTTAACCCTGAAACTTGACGATTCCGAAGGCGCGACCTTACCAGCTCGTGGCTGGAGGGTGGCTGTGATAGCTGCAGCAGTTGTTACAGGCTTGGTGCTTCTGATCAACACTGCCTTTGCTGTCGTCGCCATGATTAAGTTTCCTGTCGGTGATGGAGTAGGCACCATCTATGAGGGAAATTGTGGGCTCGTCAAGCGCTGGGATACCGCTGTCCACCTTGGGATTAATGTCCTTGGTACAGTTCTACTGGCTGCCAGCAGCTTCACTATGCAATGTGTCAGTTCACCGACCAGAAAAGAAGTCAACCGAGCACACGCAAATCGAACGTCCTTGGATATCGGTGTGGCCAGTTTCAAAAATTTGTTTTATATGCGCCCTCGCAAGGGTTTTCTCTAGTTAGCTTTGTGCCTGAGTACTCTCTCCCTACATTTACTGTAAGTTTTCATCTGTTCGCTAGCTTTGGAATAGATAGCACGCTGCTGGCTCGTTGCTGACAATTTTGAAGGTGGAATTCCACTATCTTTTCTACCAGTAGCACCAACTACTTTACTTACCTTGTCGTTGATGAGGCGTTCCTCACCGACGCTAGCTATCAGTCACCAAATACATCATATGGCGACTGTTTGACGTTTTACACTTTTCCTTCGACGTCGATGATTTCAAGAATGCTCAATGGCTATCAAGCAGGTCACTATACAAACCTTACAGCAAGTGATTGTTTGAATGCATACACCGTCGATCTTTTGACTGATCGTAGGAATCTGATTGTCGTCAGTACACCTACCAGCAACATGAATATGAGTCGTTGTGGGTATCTGGAGCGGAAATGGAATGGCTCATCTGTTTTCGCAATTGAACCCGACGTGGAGCCGGGAATAGACTGGATAACGAACTCAATGACCGTTCTCGAACGTGACTGGAGCATTAATTACTCCCGACAGCAGCTTGATGTTAACGGTACTTGGTTCATTGGATCCGGATACCAAACTGTACCCTCGTACTATCCGGTAAGGTACTGCCTTAGTGAAACAAACGGCGTGTCTAATTGTCAACTTCAATTTGTCTCTTATATTCTTTACGTTGTCGTTGTATGCAACCTGGTGAAGGTTATTTGTATGAGCTTTTTTGCGTACGACTTGTGGAATCTCAACGAACCAGTATTGGCTACTGTTGGAGATGCAACGGCATCTTTCCTCGACCAGCCAGACGAGACGACCGCGGGTTGGTGCCTACTCGACCTACAAAACTTGGCCGCTTGGACCACTAAAGAAACCGAACGCAAGCGAATAACTATCTATGAGCGGGCCCCGCGGACACGCTTGTATCATGCTACGTCGAAGACACGCTGGTGGTGGACGATGATCCTGTGCACGCTTTGTCTTATCCTCGGCTTTGTGCTTTTCTCCCTTTCCTTTCAACTGGGTTCCGGAGATGTCGCGGAGGACATGAAGGTCAAGTTTGGTGCAGTCAATGGAGGCATGGTACTAGGTCTCGAAGGTGAGTCGGGACGAGGCCTTATCATCGATATTCTTGTCGCGAACTCGTTTCAATTGGCGCTATCGACTACGTACTTCCTCTACAACTCACTGTACACCGCACAATGGGGAGCTCTAGAATGGGCATCACTAATTCGAGGGAAGCGAAAGGCACTTCGTGTTACATTACCTCGCGGTCAACAGAGATCGACCTACTATCTTCAACTACCTTACAGATATGGCATTCCTCTGACTCTGTTGCTGGTACTCATGCATTTTCTCATCTCTCAATCGATCTTCCTTGCACGGCTGCAGTACTACTACAGCTTTGGCGGCATCAGCGGCGATTCTTTCTCCGATGTCGGCTTCTCGCCAAGCGCCACAATCACGACCTGCTCCATTGGATTTGCTATGATTATGGCGCAGATTTTACACGCTCTCAGGCCACTGGACAACCGCATACCAATTCACGGCAACTCTTCAGCTGTCATTAGCGCAATGTGTCACGCTAGGACCAAAAATGACGACTCGAAAAAGCTACGGAGAGACTCATCGGCGGCGTCAGAACAAGAGGTGACTGAGACAACTATCTCTACAAAGCCCATAACATGGGGTGTAACAGAACAGCCGGATGAAAATGTCGGGCCATGGGCTAGGAGTAGTGATGAAATCGATGCTGCTGCTGGACATTGCAGTTTCAGTGCCGATATGGTCGAGCTGCCGCAGAAAGGTAGAAGGTATCGATAAATGTTACAATGGAGTCTCCAGTAACAGAACTCACAACCTCTGGTTTTGATACTCTATTTGCTCTAGAACATGAGAGACATCACTGTCATTCTTTGGACTTCCACCATTAGTATCAAACAAGATGTTACCCTTTCTAGAAGCAGCACAATGGGGAGTACTGACATTGCTGATAACAGCCTGATTATATAAGTGGCAGTCGGTTATCAAACGAGCGAGCGGTTGTATCCACGATATTCAGAGCTCTGCAGTCGGCATCAGTCACATTGTGCCCAAGCACTTTTCATATAGGATGGGTTCGACTTCAGCGAGGAATTTTTTTGGGTGGAACATGAGACGGTTGGGGTACTGACAGGGATCGGTGAAGCTTCATAGGTGTAAGAATTCTGCAAGTCAATGATAAATTCGAGGATCTAGCACTCCGTTTTGTCTTGAGAGTAGGCCCGCTTTACTTATAACATAGGAGTTATCCAGGAAGGACAGATAGTTTGACAAGCAGATGTACTTGAGTTTGTAAAAGCTACCTTTGACCACCAGAGACGAAAATGCTAAACTTTCGTATAAAGTGGAAAGCAATACAGTTCTCAGAAGACACCGCGTATGGCACTGTTATTGTCCAACAACCGCCAATGTTGGTGTTTGGACAGTGCAAGTGACGGATTCCTCTAGGTGTTAAATTACTTATGTGTAAAATTTGGGAGTTATATTGAAGGAGTATAATATTCTAGCTTGGGAGGCGTCGAAAATATCCAATAATTGACCATATCAAGCTATTCATCGCGCCTTGTCTAGGTTGCTCTTTGCCTGCTTTAAATAATATGCAGTCCTGAATGTAAGCACGTTTAAGCCAAGGAGTACGCGTGGGAGAGCACGATATGTTAGAGGGAAAATTTTGTGACTGCCATCTAGACAAGACACCACAGTCAAGCCTTTGCCATGATTTGCACCAAGAAAAATTCAACATATCCATGTTTTAGATTATGACCTCAGCTCAGCTGGAGTATCCGGTTGTGCCTTCCAGCCACCTTTCTGAAAGGCTTCAAGTTTGCCAGATTCTCCATAGATCCTTGCCACGGTCGGATACCGGCTTATGTCCACCTTGAACCGAATGGCATTATCAACAGCAGGCGCCAGTACGGCGTCTGCCATTGTTACCTCATCGCCAACAGCGAACTTGCCAGCACTTAATTGCACAACCTTCTCAAATGCTTCCAATCCCACACTCATCCATTCATGCTGCCATTCTTGTGCCTCAACCCCTAACGGACGAACTTTGTTCAACACCTTCAGATTTGTCACGGGCTGAATATCACATGCGACGATGTTGACGAGCTCTCTGACCTTTGCACGCGCCTCAGGGTCCGACGCTGGAGGCAGTAGCTTTGGCAGCTCCGGATGTCGTTCCTCGAAATACTCTAAAATGGCTACCGACTGGCGGATCAAAAGCTCCTTCCCGTTCTCCCGGATGACCAACGTAGGTACGGTTTTGCTTGGATTGAGACCGATATAATCGCTGGACTGTTGATCATTGTTCAGGAGATGAATGAATTTGTACTCAAGCTCGATACCCTTGAAGTGTGCTGCTATTCGGACTCTAGCCGAGCAAGATGATCGAAAATATGAATAAAGCTCGTATTGCGGTGCCATTGTTGAAAGAAAGAAACTCAACAATGACATCCTCTTCCTAATACTCCGTTGACACTGATGATCTTATGCCCGACTCTTGAAATGCGGGGACGGAAAGCCATTCCGCTGACTCGGAATCTCTCGGCTGGATATCCACGGATATGTCTCTGCAGCGGCTATCAGCAATTAATTTGGTTCACCATCAAGCTGTTGTTGAAGAAACATCATGTACAACTTTGGTACCGAAAGGGAGGAACAAAGAAGCTCGTTTTTAACTCGAGTGCGCCAACCACTTTGGAATGCAAGCCCAAGCTCGATCCTGCTCATCTCTCATCCAAAGCCAGAACCTTTGTTCTTTAGTATATTTATAGTGACAAGTGATTTACAAATACACTGACCTCCTCAATCCTTTTAATTTCGTTATTTATCCATTTCCCTACCCTACGAACGAATACTTCTACATTACAACATCCCAAATCCTCCCTAACGAACCTCCCAGATACCACTAAATCCCCAACATTATCATGAGGCTCACCACATTAGCTGGTCTTACCAATGCACTCCTCACGGGCAATGTCCTTGCAGCCCCAGCAACTGCCCCAGTCATAAGTCTCTGTTGGCGTGAAAGCCCCATTCTCTGCGTCTCGGACACAACTTTTGCTATCTGCAATAGCAAAGGGATCGCCGGTGTGACTCAAGCTTTAGCAGCGGGCGACAGACGCTGTGTTGGGAAAGCTGGAGGTCCGCCTGCTTGGTAAGGCATGATAACACAAAGCGGCGGCCCACGTAATACGACAGTTGGTAGTATTTGAGAGTGGAAGATTGTGCTGTAGATGGCAGCATTGAAGATTGGGTTGATAATTGTCATGTGCTAGGTAAGCAGGAACAGAACCAAAGTGATGGAATGGCATTTCTTGTACAGTCGGTTTTGCATTTTCTGTGTCTTCGTCAATGTTAGATTCGATGATCATGTCTGTCGTGTCTACATAATACCTCAAAGCAGCTATTGTAGTACTGGGTGTTTTTGCTTGCGCCTACGCTCCTTCTGCACTGTGCTTGCCTAGTTCACAAAGGTAAAATATTACTGCTTGCCCTTGCTGAAGTAGTTGGTGAGAGACTTTCTCTATCAAATTTATTCGCAAAGCTAGACGGTAGCTGGCGTCCGTACAGATAACCAACTGCTGATAATTCCATGGAAAATGCGAAAACGGTGCAGCGGGATGAAAACGTGACTTCGAGGTAGCTTGTTATATGTTTTAGAGAGGCATTCAATGAGCCCGAGAATCGTTAGTGAAGGTGAATTCCTCACGGAGCTGGTGAACAGAAGCTGCTGTAGGGTCGGTGTTGTCCAAAGGTAGTTGAATATTTCGAGCTCAACAAAATGCGAATAGCAGAAAGCACTGACAGTGTGAGCTGCAGAAAACCTAGAAGCGAAGTTGATAAGTATTTTCTCTCATTATACAACATCCGTGTCCTGCTGTAGGAGAGATCGGATCAAGCCTCATCACCGATTCTTGAAACGAGGAAAAAGTACATCGTGATACCGACGCCTTTACCTGCCTAGCTGACCGTGCCGTGGTAGACAACAATGGACGGTAGCTGAGGTATTAAGCATTTGATCGTCCTGTACATTGGAACCACCGTCACAGCTCGCGAGAACTCTATATCTGCACGGTAGCCGGAGAGGAGGTTGCCATCATAGCGCTATCGCATTGACAAGAAACAAACATGTCTCACTTGCTCTTTTTGCTAAATATTGGCGATTGGAGCAAGACATGAAGTGTCCATCGGCTGAGTGGAAGAGCAAGTCACATGTCCCGTGTTCGGATCTGTAGTCGAAGCTAGGAACGGGGCCGAGATCGATAGTGGATTGCCATATAAGCTCGTGATAAGGTCATTTGCAAAAATTTCCGTCCGCTGCACCGCGGATTTGCTGGATGATTTTGAAACTGACACCACGCATTCATAATATACATCCACACTATTACGTGTCTTAGATTGCAGTTGAATGGATATTAACCTGTGAGAGACAATGCCCGATACGTACTGCATTCTATTAACATGACTTGTTCTGCGCTGCGCGAAGGTCACACACCTTGGGAAGTAAGATTAAGAGAAGTGACAAAGTTTTGCCAAGCGCTCCAGCCGCAGCGGTCAGTTTTTTTCTGGACGAATGACTGTAACGCTAATTCGGTAATGGAGCCGCTCGGCAAAAATCCGACCGCCTCCTTTTCAAGCTCGACCTCATGCACAACCTTACAAGGACCAGCTGTAATCACATCCGGGTTCATTGCTCTGTTCTAGTATCGCCAAGCTGAACGATAACCATGGGTTGGACACAATTTCATTCAAGTCAACCTCACCCTCAATACCCTCTTCTGGCGCGCACCGTTGGCCAGAACCCACAGCATGAAGGTCGTGCATGCTGTCTCTGCGACCAGCTGATATCGGAGGACACGCGTACTTTGACGCACTCCTGGAAGAAATGCAACATCACGTTCCATGAGAACTGCTTTGCCCTTTATGATGATCTTCAAAGACTAGAGCATGGACAGAGTCATAAATCGCCTTGTCCTTCATGCCAAGGAAAACTCGAAATCGAGAGTACAGTTGTCAAGTCTCATATGCCTGAGGATTTGTTTCCTAGGAAGGCTGCGCAATATGCAAATATCGCCCTCGGAGCTTATGTTGAGCTCATGAGGCAGTTATGGTACGAGTCAAACCCGAACGGTAATGAACATGAGCATCGTAATGATCATGGTTGGGATTTGGAGACGACAAGTCGAATCCTATCGAATGGATTACGCAATCTGGTCTCGCAGATCCAGGTTTCCGAAAACAATTGTGTCGCGCATGGCCTACCAGGTGTCAGAAGCAGGATTCCTTCCATGTGGTTCGGCGACGAGGAGGACGTCGAGAAGCTGGAAAAGGAGCTCGAAGCAGAGGAGGATCGGTTTGCAAAAACGCCCTTAGCACAAGAACGTACTGCTGCGCTGGAAACCGGTATACCCGAGGGCCTGGAGTGGCAATCTGACTACCTGGTTAACCTCTTCGTGGACTTCTTCACGGAATTTGATTTTCAAATCGAGTTGCAGCGGCAACAGGGTAATCCTATGTCAGATGATCTTGATGGTGATGAGTACCATACGAGCATTGAATGGGCTGGAGAGATTCACGGCTTTTGTGCGGCGGTCAATTTTGGCTTTTGTTTTGAGGAGAGTATGATGAATGCGGAGGAGCATCTACTTGAAAGCAGGATTCGAGAACGGCTAGCGAGACATCTTGTTACCGCTCATGTGTTTGGTCAGGAGGGAGCAACTGAGTGGACAGCCAAGGAGGATGCTCTTGATATTGACCGGAGGGTATGTGCTTTTATGGCGAAAATGGAGGATGAATATGACAATTCAATGCAATATGCTGAAGACTGAACTGACGGTCGGATGCAAATGGGAAGGTTACAGTATGGAGTTATCAGTACAAAATTATCTTGTTGCATAATTTTGCGACATGTTGGTTGGTACTTTTTCATGGTACGGAAGGAGTACTTTCCGTCTGGGAGGTATTTTAGGTTTTATAATGCTTTTGATGAGCACACCCAGGCGCCCTATCTTTCAAAAAAATTACACAGCTTTGTGTGAAACTAATATATTTGTCGTCATTTCAGTTTGGGCATAGCAACACCAAAACCTTCGGCTTCATAGCCTGACTAAACCCAGTGTTTAGGAATACACGAGAGACAGACATTGTCAATGGCAGGTCGCAATGCATTTGTGGAAGAGCATAAGTCGAGCAGGCAGAGGAGAACGAGTGAACCTGCAGATATTGACCAATACTTGATCGCTAGGCCACCTCCGAAACCAAAGACGTTAGTTTCTGTTCAGTGTATTCATATGTATGGCAGCGTTATCTGTTTTCGTTGTGGCTAGCTGGCTTTGATAGTGCTAACACTTCCTTTTGTCGATTCAAAGCCACAGCCCGTTTTGCCATTTGCCTTGGACTATGGTCAACCAATGAGACAAGATGGGATCATGAAACTCACATTCCCTACAGCAGGGCCTGAGCATATCCCGCAAGGCTTCGCACAGCACCCACTCTGGCAGTCGGCGGTCCCCAAGCACTGCCCACCTATAAATTGCTTGCCAACGCCATTTCCAACATTTTTGGCTCCTGAAGGATCAAATGGTGGACAGGCGCGGGGTAGGAGGGCATGGTTCGGGGAGAAGTTAGATGGCTGAGCAAGTGTGAACGGAAGGGTCGAGAAGAGGATGCCAGCGAGTGTGAGAGTTGATATCAGTGGGAAATGCATCTTGATGGTGATAGTCGCTGTGGGGTAGTGAAGGTGGTGTTTGTGCCGAAAGATCAAATTCTTGTTACCTGCAACGACGAATTTAAAGTGCTATCTGGGATTATTTTGATCACACGAGAAGGTGATTTGAGAGTGATGGCAGTATTTATAGCCGTAATGAAGCGCGCCGACGCTCGATGGCTACGAAGGCGGCCAGGAACAGAAATCTATCTGCTCAGTCAAATATGAGACTGGAACTCTGTTCGAAGCTATCGACAACATGACGAATAGAAGAAGCTTCAGGACTGGCATTGTGCGCTTTGTCTATCGTATTCGGCGACTGGAATGCTTTGAAAAGTTTGAGATTACTTTTGGTAACCACTATGAGACTATTATGAAGCTGTACAAGTCTCGGGATGTTTCTGGAGCATGGGTTGTTTCGAATTCTACATGCAAAAGATCACATAAGCTAGCGCTCGGATTTGGGGGTGCTAAGCCACAGGCTTGTGAAAGGCCCCAAAATTCACCAGAATCAAGATTTAGTACTTTTAGGCAATATTGATTTTTGCCTCTGCGACGAATCTGATGTTATATTGAGATTCAAAGTGATCCTACTGATTAGTGTCTTGGCTCCAGTAACTTTTAGCGCCTACTCTGAGGTTCATGAGGAGTAGGTTCGTCACTGTGGCTTACGCACCTCATGCCTAAGCAGGAAAGATTCTAAGCGTTGTTAGGGAATTGAGGTGAAATATTCCTCATTAGGCTTAGCTATCTTATCTCACCACTAGCAGGCTTTAGAATTTTCAAGCTCTCAGAGTCCGAGATCGGAGCTTCAACTTGCATGCAAACATCAGGCCTCTTGCTAGCGGAGTTTGCCGGCATGATTTTGTGAACCACGCTTTTTCAAGTGATACGCTGCACCGAGATCATACAGCATGTAATGAAGCTCAAAAAAAGTCATTTGTTCGGCTGGTTGCGTAGCCGCCGAACGGAGTTGAAATGATCCGAATCGACATTCAAAATCCGAAAGAAAAAAAGATCCCGAGGTCGGGAGCTGACACGAACAGGGTCTTGTCTGCGGGGCATGGTGATCGACACTTTGCCTACAGAAAGGCGGTAATATACCGCGTTTGCGCCGCATTGACTGCAGGGACATTCAGCCAATGAAAGTACAAAGTTTATTGCTGAGATTGTAAACAGTCGACATAACTACCAAAAAGAGTGCTTCGGAGCACATCTACCTGCGGTGAGGATGAAGTGACAAATTTTATCTCAGGCCACGTCAACGATGTGCGCGATAACCAGTAGAAAAAGCATTGCGACGGGTGTGTGGATAGGCAGGTGCGCCCAGAATATTCTGGAGAACCCCGCCAACCCACCTGCTCGGCGGTCCGCAGTAACGTTTCGTACAAAGTTTTCACCAATTCAGGGCAAGTGCGCCAAAGATTTGAGGGGCTTGCCAATGAGAGCTTGCCCATTAGGTGTTTGAGTGGCGTGCCTCGATATTTATTTTCGTGATCAACTCTTTAACTGCGAGGGGCAAATCTGTTGTTTTATCTTTCTCAGCTCTCTGTCCTTCTCACAACTACCTCTTCCTACCCATATCACCTTGAAACGAAACAATGGGTGACAATGCAGGCAAATGCCCGGTTCATGGCAACCCAAGGTTGGCCAACGTTGGTGGCGGCGGTACTAGAAACCGTGACTGGTGGCCAAATGAGTTGAAACTCAACATCCTCCGACAACACACAGGTATCACGAATCCTCTGAGCTCAGACTTCGATTATTCAGAGGCCTTCAAGAGCTTGGACTACGATGCAGTGAAAAAAGACCTAAATGCTTTGATGACAGACTCCCAGGAATGGTGGCCCGCCGATTTTGGTCACTACGGTGGTCTATTTATTCGAATGGCCTGGCACAGTGCTGGCACGTATCGTGTCTTTGACGGACGAGGCGGCGGTGGACAAGGTCAACAACGCTTTGCTCCGCTCAACAGCTGGCCAGACAATGTCAGTCTTGATAAGGCACGACGTCTGCTGTGGCCCATTAAACAAAAATATGGCAACAAGCTTTCCTGGGCGGATTTGATGCTGCTCACTGGCAATGTGGCACTCGAATCCATGGGCGTTAAGACTACCGGCTTCGCTGGTGGCCGTCCCGATACCTGGGAGGCCGATGAGGCTGTATACTGGGGTGGTGAGACCACATGGCTAGGCAATGACGTTCGATACTCCCATGGCAAAGCAGGTCTGCCTGAGGGCTCCCATGGTGTCGTGGATGGTGATGAGCACAAGACAACTACCACTTCGGACATCCACTCTCGCGACCTGGAAGAACCTATTGCAGCCGCTCATATGGGATTGATCTACGTAAACCCAGAAGGACCGGACGGTATCCCTGACCCGGTTGCTTCTGCTAGAGATATCCGTACTACCTTCGGCCGCATGGCTATGAATGATGAGGAGACGGTAGCATTGATCGCTGGTGGACACAGTTTCGGAAAAACGCATGGTGCAGCTCCTTCAGAGAACGTTGGCAAGGAACCAAATGCCGCTGAACTCGAGGAACAAGGCTTTGGCTGGAGCAACAAACACGGCTCCGGCAAAGGTCCCGACACCATCACCAGCGGTCTCGAAGTCATCTGGACCAAGACTCCCACAAAATGGAGTAACAACTATCTCGAATACATATACAAATTCGAATGGGAATTGGAAAAGAGTCCGGCTGGTGCGAACCAGTGGGTAGCCAAGGATGTTGATGCCATCATCCCCGATGCATATGATCCAGACAAGAAGCACAAGCCAAGAATGCTGACCACCGACCTTGCTCTACGCTTCGACCCAGCCTACGACAAGATTTGCCGCCGATGGCTCGAGCATCCAGAAGAGCTTCATGATGCATTCTCTAAGGCCTGGTTCAAGCTTTTGCACCGTGATATGGGTCCACGAACCCGATGGCTCGGTCCTGAGCTTCCGAAGGAAGTCTTCCTCTGGGAGGATCCAGTCCCAGCTCTCGACCATCCAGTGATCAACGACTCTGATATCACTGCCTTGAAGAAGGAGCTTCTAGCAACTGGGCTGGGCGACACTGCTCTTATTACGACAGCCTGGGGATCGGCTTCGACTTTCCGTGGCAGCGACAAGCGTGGGGGTGCCAACGGCGCTCGCATTCGCCTTGCTCCTCAGAACAAGTGGAAGGTAAACAACCCACCACAGCTCACTCAAGTCCTTGCCGCTCTGGAGAATGTCCAGCAGAAATTCAACGAGGCTCAGACTGGTGGCAAGAAGGTGTCAATGGCCGACCTCATTGTGTTGGCTGGCTGCGCCGCTGTCGAGAAGGCTGCAGGTATCCCTGTTCCGTTCACCCCTGGACGCACTGATGCTTCGCCGGAGCAAACCGACGAGCAGTCCTTCGAACATTTAGAGCCAACTGTCGATGGCTTCCGCAACTACGGCAGGTCCACAGAACGTGTGCGCACAGAGCAGTTCCTTGTCGACAGGGCTCATCTTCTCACACTTTCCGCTCCGGAGATGACGGTGCTAGTCGGCGGTCTACGTGCCCTAAATGCCAACTGGGATGGATCTAACTATGGTGTGTTCACGAAGACACCAGGTAAACTTACCAACGACTTCTTCGTTAACCTGCTCGACATGAACATCGCGTGGAAGGGCACTGGCTCAGACGCTGAAATTTTCAATGGCCATGACCGAAAGACTGGCGACAAGAAGTGGACTGGTACTCGTGCTGATTTGGTGTTTGGCTCTCATGCTGAGTTGCGTGCTATTTCTGAGGTGTATGCCAGTTCTGGTGCTGAAGAGAAGTTCAAGAAGGACTTTGTGGCTGTTTGGGACAAGATTATGAACCTCGATCGGTTTGATTTGAGCTACCAAACCACAGCTAGTAAGGCCAGGCTATGAGTATCAGCACTCTTAGTGTGGGCTCGCGCAAGAACTTGTAGCTTCTCCTTTAGTTAGACTTGCTAATCAAAATCGGCATTGACAAAAATAAGTGAGTGTATATAACAATACATCATTCATATTACTATGTAAGTTCTTGCTTCGACAGCTTCTGCACCTTCTCTCTTCTTTAACCTGTTCTTGCTGACAAAGAAGAGCTTTCATATGGTCGAATAAACAGTGTCTCTATGGGGACCTCTGAATTGAATCTGTCTGCTTGTGGCGATGATTCATTGTAGGCAACATTTGATCGGAAGCCTAAACATGTCAATTACATCCTCCGTACACCCTCTTACACCTTGACCATCAAATGGACAGCAATGTAAAGTCATACGTCCACAAAATTAGACTGATCACCTGCAACATCTAATGGGGTCATATGGTGATACCGTTTTCCTTTTGGTAGAGATTTCAAGCAGACACTGGAGGAAGATAACCAGCAAGTTGTTAATCAAAGCAAGGCATATGAGATTTAACCATCCAAACAACAATGATAACTTAGACTACGATACTATGTGCAGCTACATAAATTGTGCGATCCTCCATGCGGGCTAGAGCTTCAATATATGCTCATCCTCACCAAGAAACCGTGTTACACCGCAATATAAGTTGAATGTATTGCCTTTGTAGTGAATCAAATCTGGTCACCGGACAAGAACAGAAATCAAAAACCTTAGTCGTCGATGCACAGGGCAATTGGCTGGGGTTCACGGCCTTGCAACAGTGTGCTTCGCTCCCACCTTTTCCCGCTTCATCCTGAATGCGAATTTGAGTTGGAGAAATAAGTGCACTACAATTCTAAGGACTAGCAGGGCGAATAAAAACGCAGTTGCTACAATCCAAGCGACAGAAAAGATCCAGCTGGCGCCGCTGAAAGCTTTAGGAGTATCGTCACCCCAGGCGCCCAAGGCAACCTGCATGGCAGACAACACCAGGGAGACTGTAGCAAAGACAGTCAGCAGTGGCGGGCCGAACCGATCGAGAAACTGTTGTGTCTGCCAAAACTGTTTCTGGTAATCCCAAAGGAATTGTTGATCAGCAATAAAAGGTGTGGCTAGCCGGCAAGCCCAGTTTAAACGTGTAAGGCGAAGTTGGCCATACTGATAACGTGGCGCAACTGAGTCGTCGTCAAGCGTGCGAAAGGGAGCGATGAAACTGTTGAACTTGGCGAAGTTAATGTCTGCGGGCAATATATGCGCTTCTTGGGCGAATCTGAGATCTGATGCGTGTCTGATGAGCAAGCCATAGCTGCGAAGGAAACCAAGAGCCTGGCGGGTAAGCGGAGAGACGTCATTCAGAGCAAAAATGCCTGCAGTTGTTGATTGAGGTGGGAGAAGATGCTTTATCCAAAATTCGTGGTTCAAGAGACAATTTGGAAGTGGCTTGATGAACACGGCATCGAAATACCAGATAAGATGCAACTTCGGATCTTCTGTGATTTTGATTGTTCTGCCTTTGAGCGCATGGACGTGTAAAGCATCGACATGATCACCACTTTGCTTAGCAACAAGCCACAAGACCGAATGCAAACGATCGAGCAGAGGCGTTGACAAGATACCTTGCAGCAAATCTATGGTATCTTTTTGCTGATCAACATCGTCAAGCTCATGGCCACCAGGGACAAGCTCTTTAGCGACCTCGAAAGGCGGCAGTTTAATCGTTGTTACCTGATCGTTCTGGTTTCCAGGTACCCCCATTGTTGAAACGAGATGTGCTGGTCGTTGGCGGATTTCGGCTTAGCTTGCTGTGCCAAATTTGGGACAGTCACGCTAAGGAATAGAGCTTCGCAAGACAGCATTACAGAGTCAAAGTTGCGATATCGTAGAACAATCTAATCACTGCTTCCATCTCAGCTCGGAACACTTTTGAAACAATATACCATCATTACATCCAAGCACGTAGGATGCCACAGCCACATCTTTAAGGTTTCGGCCACTAAACATGGTGTAAGGCTGAAAGCGGATCTGCTTTGCCAGTAGAGTGCGCGCCACGCGAGCTCGACCGTGCCCCTGCTGATAACCGCTAGGCTACGATGATGCTGCAGTCCAATCATATCAAGGAGGCTAATGGTCACTGGTTCACACTGTATGTAAATCATCAATCAAAAGTCCGCCAGACTCCATTGATCGCCCTAGGACAGGCTGCCGCAGGCATGACTTTTGTAGACAAAAGATGGGACGCTATGCAGACTGCGCAGTTTCCTTCTCACCATGACCTCTCCATTACTGAGCCTTAATTTACCTCTTTTCATACCGATTTGCCCAGGCTCATTCCGTTGCCTTCCGCTGTAGCGATCCTAATGGAGTAGTGCTCCCGAAATCTCTTTCCTACTACTTGTGGCAGGATTCTTTACGATGACGAATGTTCTCCTCGTGATGATCGTCGATGCAGGTACTGACACACCGGAGTGGAATTCAAGATACCAAGTACCCGGAGCATGTTGTGTTTCAGGAACATGTCAGGTACTTCCGCTGTGGTCGAAGGGCTTTCTATCAATACTTCGATCTTTTACTTCTCAATCACTTTGCCTGACCGCTATTGACTTTAGACATTCGTCACTCATTACTACAACATGTTCATTCAATTATCTTCAAGCTTCCGAAATCCTTCTACTGTTGGCTCTTCGGCTCCATTTTGTTACAAAGGGTTTTAGGTCATTGGACAGCTTGTCGAATGTGTCTTCGTTCCTTCTCCAAAAAGGAATCGTGCTGTATATACAGCTCCTCGAAAGAGCATGTGCTTGGTTTCAGAATGACTTGATGGTTTGGCAATAGATTCGCATTGAGAATTAATTTGATCTTCACACTTAAAAATCCGCCTCATAGTCTTATCCCCCAATTCCACAGTTGCATACCGGCTCAACTGGAACAACTGGCTACGCCTGATTCAGGCAGTTGTAGAAGCAAAGACTAAGCCTATTTTGGCAAAGTGCTGTAAAATGCCCGATGAGTTGAGTCAGGTAAACAGACCGTGATACTCCACGCCAGTCACAAGGAAACATGCTGTCAGTCCGTGTGGCACCACTTAACCAATATTTCTGTTACCAATCCCTAATATACGCCTTTCACCAGCTGCAGAAGTCGCTAGCGGGTGAGTTTGTACGCCGTCAACATGGTTGCTCCGAACCTACGTGGCAGACACCCAGTGACCGTCATTTTCAATCTGAAGCAAGGGCACATTGATCTATATGAATCCGCAAGTTTACAATAGAAGCACTCAAACCTTGCATTCCCATCTCTAGCTGCCCAACAAGGTATGGTAGTCTCGAAAGATTGTGCATTGTCTAAGATAATCAGTTCTATTACATATACCTGCTCACTCTCTAGTGGCTTGAAGAATCATCGCTGCCGCTTTCTCAGCAACCGCATACACAGTTGCCACTGGGTTACCGCTAATGTGTATGGGGAAAATGCTTGCATCGACACATCTGAGTCCACGTACGCCTTTAACCCGAAGCTCCGTGTCCACCACAGTCCCCATTGCCGCCGTGCCGACTGGATGATGCTCACTGCCAACATTGTTACGGATGTAGGCTTCCTCCGCATGTCGATCACCAAGTCCAACTTAGCAGCCACCGAAAATTCAGGGTTTAGCTGAGCTTGGACCGCTGGCGACAGGGAGACCTTGTTCAGGAAATGCATCGTAGATCTCATCACAGCCATATCTACAGGGTGTGACAGAAAAGCGGGATCAATCGCCGGCGGCGCTTCGGGATCACTGTTTGTAATATGGACACTTCCTCGACTTGGGGAGTATTGGAATGCCGTAATCACGGATACGTGGTTGTTTCTACTGGGTGCTGGATGAATGAACTTCGACTGATCCCGTAGTCCTTCGTCGGTGTCTATGTGGCATGGTAAGAACAAAAATTGAATAGCACCTGCCATTGAGTCTTTCAGCCTGTTGATGATCCTCTGCTGTTGGAAGGTGGTGAGAGATTGCTTCGTGTCGCTGAAACCTATAGCACTAACTATGGTGTCAAGCTCTTGTGGAGAGACCAGGGAAGGGCAACTGAGGAAACCCATTGCTGAAGGAGGGCTCGCAAGCGGGCCGCCTCCTGTACGTTGGTATTCCTCCGTAGCAGGTTTGACAAGATCAGGCTCAGCAAACGCATCAACCGAGAATGCCCCTGGTGCTAGTTCAAAAGTCGTAACAAACGCCATATGGTCTTGCATGTCCTCGCCGACAGACCTATTTGGAACCAAATACGTTATGCCACACTTTTGGAGCCTGTCTGCATCTCCAATGCCAGAAAGTTCGAGGATCTGTGGAGTTTTATGAGTTCCTGCGCTTAGAATGACTTCCTGCTTTGCTGTTACGGTATATCGTGTTCCAGAGCACCAGAAGTGAACACCATCCGCAGTGGGAATGTCCGTGTTTGTATTGAATTTGATGGACTCGACGTTGGCTTTCGTGAGTATTTTGAGGTTTTGGCGACCAATGTTAGGCAGAAGATAACCTGAGGCCGCATAGCTCCGTGTTCCGTTGCGCTCAGATCGATCAACAGTGGATAGGCAAGCGAAGAAATCATCATGCGTACCATCGATCGGGTATCCTCCTTGTGGATAAGTGGCGAGCTCTCGACACGTATCCAGGAAAGCGTTCTCCAGCGGGATTTGAGAACGCGTAGTACTGGTATGAATAGCACCCCCAGTTCCGTGGGTGGTGAGTAGTGACTCACTATGGTCATCGGCTTCCAAATACTCGCTCTTCTGGAAGAACGGAAGCATTTTTGCCCAAGACCATTCTTCTGAATCCACGCATCTTGCCCACTCATCGAAGTCGGCATGGATCGGTCTGCTGTACTGCATGTAATTGATAGCACTCGTTCCACCTAGCAGCTTTCCACGTGGCAGAGCAAATTCGAGATTGTTTGCATGTAGCTATAAAACTAGTCAGATAGATCTGTCTCTATCACAACAAGACATATCTGAGGAACGCTCTTCAACATCCAGTCATATTCCGGCTTGAACTGTATCTGTGGGAACAGGTTTGGGACATTAACGAAAGGATCGTCCAACCTAGTCTCTCCAGCTTCGAGGACGCCGACAAGAAACCGGTCATCCTCAGAAAGGCGTGCTACAATTGCCAATCCTGCTGTACCTCCACCTATAATGATGAAGTCGAATGACGAAGTGATAAACTCCTCTATAGAACAAAAAACTGATTCCTTATCAGAATCCATGGCTTTCTCGAATGCTGAGATAGACCAAGTTATAATAGTCCTTTTCTTTCCAATTTATACTCAGATATTGAACATTTCGTCTGTTGCTAGCTTGTGCGTATAAGGAACTCATTTCGAGTCGTGACATGCTCTCAACTCTGCCATGACTTAATCGCTCAGACCAATTTCCCAGTAAGTTCTGGTTTTCATTGTGCTCGCCTCTGCATAGCGCATCCTCCTCGATCAGACCACAGAATAGTGAGATGACAACAACCCCTTTTCGTAACAGATAAGGAGCTTTACAAGCAACCAGCGGCAAAGGTGCTAGTGTAATGCAAGAATGTTTGGGATGATGCGATTAGTGAAACTATTACTGCTCGTAGTAAGTGGAATCGATTCATGCTCTTACCTCATTGGTTCTTGTTTGTAGCTCCACCATGGACCCGTTGTAGCCTTTGGGTGAGCGCTGGAACTCTACGGAGTTAGCCATACAACAAAGATGTGGCCACCTTCAACGTTGATATTACATTCCATCCAACTTCCAGCTGCGTGATCTTTAGTTGATGGCGAATACCAAGAGGTTGAGGCCTGGTGGCAAAGGTAAAAGTTGGCCTGGCGTCAAAAAATCCTTAACTCCGCAGAATTTCGGTGCCGACCAAGTAGGACACGCCGCCAAGCGAGAACTCCCCACCACAAGTAATGCTTGGATGAAGCGTGTTTATGCTTGTATCTATGAATGTCTGGTGGAGACGACACATTCGGTCGTATGCAATGCCTCATCTCTTGTATAAAATGCGTCGTACAAGATAGGCGGCATTCCTTGAAATAGTTGGTTACCCAGGAGAGTGTCTCACTCTGTGTTTTGCGAAAGTAACTTCGTCTTGTTTGACAGACGCAATGTAACTTCAAGCAACTCAGAAATGATGTTGAAGCGCAAAGGCTAGGAGATATATATATGTAAAATTTAGCGTCACCAACAGTTCAAGGGCACACAGATCCAGGTCCAATATGAAGGAATGGCTTTGATCTCAATACTTGTTGTACAGTAACATCTGGACCCTTGTCAAGCTACTCAAGCTACACGATAATGCTTGTTTCGTCGTTTTCTGAAGTCGTTTAAGCCCTCGATCAGGTACCATGAACCGGAACTAATGATCGACCAATCTGTTTTTGCAAGTGTGGCAGCGCCAAGACGACTCACCTCAATCTGGTGGAAGACTCATGAAAATTATCCAATTTGGTGCAAGCTTCCAAAGAGGATCCTGAGTGAGCCTATTACCTAACCGTTCTCAAATCTACTTCACGATTGCGTCCTGACAAATCCGAGCCGTGATGTTTAATCTCGGGTAGATCTCATCCACTATTTACAGCGCTGTATTGAGTCTGTGTTAGTTGTTGATTTGTAACTCACACCGCAGAGCGTCGGTATGTGGAAGCCACATGGTTATCCTATCGGTGGCTCAGGAAAAGTTTGTGATATTATGGGTCACTTAGCATTGGGCTTGTATTAAAGCAGCGCAGTCATACATAGATTTTTAGTTAGATTTGATACCAATCTTTGTCAGATTTCACAAGTTGTTGGCAAACAGGCTACGCAAGGCCTGCAGGCGACTTAAGATCTCGAATACGAAACACATTATGATTTACAGCTGTTCTATCCTCATAGGGTGGTACCCTTTAACTTTCGAACGTTGGAAATAATGTGGCTTGGCCATATTTGGAGTGAATCAACAAACCTGGTTGTGGGAGCTTCGACACATTCCTTCCGGATTGAAGCATGAGGGAACCAGCGAGAAATTGTATTTATGAGTGTTTAGATCTGCCATAAACTTGTCTTGCAAACTTTGACAGCACAGTCTCTCTTTGCCAGAAAGAAGGATCTTTGATACAATGCTCGACACTATCAGAGAAGCCCCTTTAGGACAGATCATCCGATGGATGTCTGGAAGCAGACTACTTCGGTATCCAGAAGAGGAAGAAGGCTTCGAACCTCCTAAGATAGTCAGCCTCCAATTGTACAGAACAAAGGCTGGCCAGCGCTGAATGTGACAGGTCCCTGAAACCCCAGTCAATGACTCTGCCACAGCAGAGCTTGAACAAAGCTCCAAGAATCCCGACAAAGTTGATACGGCTGAAGATAATCCAGTAGACTTGATCATTTCACGACAGCGAAGTCAATTGTACACCCAAGAACGGGTTGAGAACGACGAGAAGCTCGAACTCGAAAAGACAAAGAGTAGACCTATCACTTCACACAAATCTGCAGATGGCTATGTGCTTGTCGACTGGTACTCAACAGACGACCCGGCGAATCCGCAGAATTGGTCGAGTACTAAAAAGATGTGGGTCTTGATTCAAATATGGTAAGTTCATAGTGGGATCTAATAGGAAACGATGACTTAATGGATACAGCCTGTACAGTTTTGCCGCTTATGCTGGTTCCAGCATCTACGTTGTCAGTGAAGAGTGAGTTGTTCTGGAATGCTTCACTACACCCAGTTCTGACACGTCTTAGAGGGGTAATGAATGAATTTGGAGTTGGGCATGCAGCAGCAGCTCTGGGTCTTTCCATTTATGTTATTGGTTGTATGTACCCACCAATAACTCAATGGCACTCATACTGACCGCAGGTCTGTAGATGGCATCAGTCCTCTATTGTTTGCTCCTTTGAGTGAAATTCCTGCTATCGGACGAAACAGGGTTTATATACCAACATTCTTCCTCTTCGTAATCTTATCGATCCCCACAGCAGTTGTGCAAAGTTACGGAGGCCTGCTCGTCCTTCGGTTCCTTCAGGGGCTGTTTGGTGGCCCGTGTCTTGCAAATGGGGGTGCCAGTATTGGCGATATGGTAGGACTCTGAAATCTTTTTGTTTCCCTCCAGACTAATCTTTGTTGCTACAGTATTCTTCGCTTATGCTCCCTCTTTATCTGTCCGCGTGGACTGCGGCATGCTTCTGGGGCCCAGCAATCGGCCCAGTTATCGCTGGGTACGCAGTGACTGCAGAAGGGTAAGATCTGATTGTAGAGTATCGTCACGCTGGTGCTGACAACGCACTAGCTGGCGATGGTCACTGTGGGAACTAGTGTGGATGACAGCACCGATCCTAGTACTCTTTTTTGTTGCAGTCCCAGAAACCTCAGCACCGAACATATTACGCCGGAGAGCCCAACGACTTCGTAAACTTACCGGAAGAGCAGATCTACGATCACAGAGTGAGATCGACCAAGCAAATTTGTCTGTTTCGTCAGTCGTCTGGGATGCATTGATCAAACCAGTTGAGATTATGGTCAAGGACCCAGCTGTTGCTTTCACGAACCTTTATGTGAGCGCAGACCTGCAAGAATGGTTGGGATTTCTTCTAACCATTAACAGACCGCCTTGACATACGGGATCTACTACTCGTTCTTCGAAGCTTTCCCCCTGGTATATGTCGACATCTATGGCTTCAACCTGGGAGAACTAGGCCTTACTTTCCTTACTATTGGAGTGGCCTGCTTGATTGGTGTCAGCATTTTCAACGGCTACTTAGTGTGGTATCTTCTCCCTGATATACAGAAACGTGGCTTCCGCGCACCAGAACACCGGTTGGTGCCCGCGTTATTTGGAGTCATTGCGCTACCAGTGGGATATTTCATATTTGGTAAGTCTGTTCAGAATCATCTTGGGAATGTCCTTGGCTTACTGTTGCTTTGTTTTACAGGATGGACTGCTCGCGCATCAGTACACTGGATCATTTCTATGATTGGAGTAGTGATCCTTGTTACCTCCAACTTTATCATCTTTCAGTGCATCTTTGTCTACCTGCCACTATCATACCCGCAGTATGCAGCGTCACTCTTCGCTGGCAACGATTTATTCCGAGCAGCTTTCGCAGCTGGCTGTGTGATATTTTCGAGACCAATGTTCATCACCCTAGGCGTTAGTGGAGGTGTCAGTTTGCTCGCCGGTCTAGCTGTGCTTGGAGTTGCCGGTATGTTCACGCTGTGGAAGTTCGGAGCCGCCCTCCGCAAACGAAGCACATTTGCAGTCAAGTAGAGAGGACGAAATGGCACCCAGAGCTGAGACTACATTATTGAGGGCGCTAGTCTTAGAGAGTACAGAACAAAGTACTGAGTATTTGGTATAAGTGGCTGGATTAATGTTGATTAGATACAAAGGAGGTCTTGTAGACTCACTTGGAAGAAGATTATTCGACATTATTCTTCACAATCTTTGACGATCTTGATGTAGTATCCTTGTGTCTGTACAATTTTCGAATGTCTAGATGAGTATGAAGTAGACCCCTCGTATACATGGCATCTATCGCGCAATTCGAATTAGTTGTTACCACATCGGCGTATTTTAGTTATCGCGTGGTTCCAAAGATTATTTGACAGTTTTACAGGTTGACATTTTGGTTTCGGATAGTATTCTGACACATTTAAATGGAGTGGTGACTAGCATACAACACTGCAAGCATTCCGCATTTAGCTACACGGAGAGAATAAGGGTTCTAAACATCTCCCAAGACATTGTCAAGATTCGAGGTGACAGTTGGATACGAGCTCGAAGCAAAGTGGATCTCCCCTCCTCTAGCGCGTCTCAGATTAACGCGTCGACGCGCAGGGTAATGTTTTCGTATGGTAGACAAGTCAACAGATGACGCAACTCATACTGGCGATACCATACAGGAGGTGCACATCATGAATATTTGGGCCTCTCTTAGTATTTGAGGAAGGGGGAAGAAACATCATCATTTGGACTGTTAAGCTGATTCATCCTGGCTCCTGACCTCCAACAATGACCTCGAACAACCCAATCCAAAAGTCCTTGACCTCCCTCCTCCCCGGCTCAACTGTCCCGGCCCGCCTCATCTCTGCAACAGAATCCTTGGTCTCAGTATCTCGCCAAAGAGCAGCGAACCTAAAAACAGATGAAGAAATTGCGCGCAGCCATGTCTGTGCAGAAATAGCTTGCAAAAAACTCCGTGTCACTCTTCGCCTACCAAACATAAAATCTGGTGCCGGTGCACCATGTCGTCCTACAGTGTACAAGAAGCTGTTGACGTTCCTGGACAGTACGCTGGCTGATGTTGATATTGTTGGGACACCTGGAGGCCGGAAGAAGACTACAGGAGAAGTAAAGACACCGACCAGGACTCCAACTACAGCGAAGCGGAAGCGGGATGCTGAGGCCGAAGCACTGGACGCAGAGGAGGCCCAGGTGGATACGCCTAGCAAAAAGCGAAGGACTGGTGGTGCAACACCAGCAACAACTCGAACACCCACAAAGTCAGCCCAGAAGAAAACAAATGGCTTTGTAGGCCGCATCGAGAAATCTGTTAGCACGAAATCTACAGCGCAGGAAGCGCCCGAATATGTCCTCCCTTCTATCCGCAAGCTCTGCAAGACCTTTTCAACGCCCAGTATGGTTCCACACGTGTACACCGGTGTATGCGTCATCCTCTCGCTCGCCAGTCGATGGCCTCGGCCAAGCGAAGCCTCAGACGCCGACTCAGAAGCAGACGAAGGTGCCGAGGCACTAGAATCCATGTTCAAGGAAGATGTCATGGCATGTGTGGTTGCGTTGTATCTGCTCACATTGACAAGAATGCAGGAGGGTCTGATGACCACAGAGGTGTACAACACTGTACTCGGTCGGAGCGTTGAAGTCTTGGATCTGCAAGACAAAACAGGGGAGGTAGGCGAGGGGATAGAGGGCTGGATTGCAAGGATTCAGGAGAACGGATGGACCACTGATGAAGGAAAGGGTACAGACTGGTGGAGCAGTGTCCCGGAGGATGTGCTGAAGCAGCTGAGGCTAGACTCCGTGACAGCTGGAGAGAATGGCGTGGTGGAGGCCGGAACGGAGACAGAAGATACGGAGGACGAAGAAGATGGCTCACCAACACCCAAAGCACGAAGAAAGAGGACATCACAGACAAATGGAGTTGGCTCACGGAGAGAAGAGTTAAGGAAGCAACTTGAGGATGAAGACCCTGAAGATGTGCTGCTACCAGGTCTAGGCACAATGATGAATGACGCTGTCGACTTTCTTAGCGAAGAACGACAAGCAGAATACGAGAGGTGGAAAGCTGGCATCCTGAGGCGGATAGCTACTATAGAAAAAGGTGGAGGGAGTCCTAGAAAACGGAGAATCGTTGCTACAGCAGCATAATAAATGGTATCAGCTCATCTCAAGCAAAATGAGAGAGCTATTCATTGATTCTTATTCATTACTTTTTGGGCTTTGCAAGGCATGGCGTCTCGTCCGTTGAAGCACGCTGGTTACTCAAAGGAGTAACAATGGCTAGCCTGCTCTGCCGTGCCGTATAGTGTATAGCTCGTTCGTGATTTCGTAGTTTGCTCCGGGAACCCAGTATGCAACACACCACCACCCGCCACACCTGGTATTGTTGAGGAAGACCAACTCCGGATGCGCCACGCTGACAACGACATACTGTACAAGTAGTGGTACATGAGCCCTAGTATTCTGGTGTACACCAGCCTACCATTGACCTCGACCTCGTCCACGACCACGACCTCGGCCGCCTCGTCCGCCCCGTCCGCCACGGTGAGAGCCTCGGTTACCGCCACCACGATAACTGCCGCGACCACCTCGATGACCACTTCGACTCTGGTTGTCGGACGGTGCTCCAGCAGCCATTAATTCATCTCGGGCCTCCTCCGAGATGTTGAAGGGGTTGTTGATTCCTAACATCTTGCAGAAGGCCTCGGTCTGTGGGTTTGTGACTTCACGTGGCATGCTCTGGTCAATACCCGTGTTGGCAGGGTCATGATCACCAGTGGAGGTAATCTCGAAATTCTCTGGGATGACGAGCAGACCCTTGTCCACAATGCTCTCCTTGACCCAAGCTTCTTCCTCAATGATACGTTCGCGATAATAGGTGTCGCCACGATGAGGTGGGATCTTGTCATTCGGAGAGCTGCCAATGACGAGTTCTGGACTGAAGACCCGAGTAATGGCCAGATACTCAGGGTCATACTCGAGTTTTGGTGGTGTATCAGGATCGACGAGTTTGCCTGGAATTTCCATGAGTTGAAGGAAGTTCTGACCTAATTCTGCCTTAGAGAGGGCGAGGAAGTTTGTGGTTTTGTTTGTGATAGTTTGTGCGGGGAACGGAAGGGCCGCTGAGGTTTCGATCTTCTTTTCCGGTATGAAAGTTGTTGACATCGAAGCTAATTGTTCTCGGACATTGTCAGAGACATCAAGCACAGAGTCAAGCTTATGTCTTCGCTCAGCGCTGTCACCGGTAGACTCTCTAGCGGTGACCTCTGCAGCACGAACTGGTAATTCTGTCTTATTGACCTTCTCGGAAGTCTCATCGTCAATGTGCGCGGATGACCCGTCGTGGATACTACCCTCCGTCGACTTGGCAGATCTTCCTGAGTGAGCTTTCAGCAGGTTTCTTTTGGCTTCAGAGTTATCATCTGTATTTTCGTCAACGGAGTTTGCGACAGTCCTCAAAATAGGCACAGGAGAGCGTGGAGGCGGAATCTCTGTGATGAATGTTTCTGCGGGTGGGACGTAGAATGGATCGTGTGTCATCAGTGGGGTGGTGGCAGTAATGCTACGCACGGGCTCGGGTTCTGAAATCTGAAATTTCGCTGAATGGAAAGACTGGACTGGTGGTAAGTCTTTGTCTTCGTCAGAGTCTGACATATTGACGTCGATCGCATCAGGATTGCTTATCTTGACAGAGGTAGCCTTGACTGGAGAGAGACTACCATCAGTCTGTTGTGGATGATAGAGAGCTCTTCTGTCATCGTCTTCTGAAGTTGATGGTCGTCGACGCTTGGCTGGAGACGGAGTCGAGGAGCAACAGCCATCATATTGTGGTATCTTTGGGACATGCCCCTTTGTCGGTGGTGCAGACTGTCTTTCTTGAGCCCCACCAATATTGCTAACCTTTACTTCCTTCCAGGTCTCTTCGAAGGCATATGGTACAGCGGCTGGCTGACCAGTGCGTTCTCGCTCCTCCTGTCTGGCTTGTAGCTGACGCTGGTGCTCGTCAGCTTCTTCCTGGTCTCGCTGCTGCACAGTGTTTGAAAATGAGGTCCAGCTTTGTATGGCTGCAGCATCATTCGGTCGGGCTCTTCGCTGGAGAGATCCGCGGGTGGCAGGGGTAGGAACTGTAGCTGTCGCAAGGTCAGACAATGTAGTGGCTGCTATGGTGCCAGAAATATGGTCAGTCCCTTCATTTCTAGATTGTCTTTTGTCTTGAATTTCTTCTTGTTGACTGTGGATAGATGGGACAACAGTCTGGTCGTCGACAGTGTTGTAGGTTTTTTGGGCAGCATACTTGGCGTGGAGATGAGCAGAAAACCAATGAAGAGGTCGCAGTCGATCCATGACCTTTGCGGCAGCTTCACTACCCAACCTTCCTCTCTGAGCATCTTCGGCAATATGTGGCTTGTACGCAAAAAGTCGGTCGTGCTTTCCGCACCATTCAATACCCCTTGGCCAATCATGTGACAGACCAATGTCAATCTGGTTCCTGTATGCCAAAAGCTTTCGAACGTCCACCTCTCGCTGATGGTAGATACTTCTCATAGTCCCATCACTGTATGGAAGACGCTCGAAATGTGGTCGTTTGTAGTCGTGGAAGTTAAAAATTCCTGACATGCCTGCAATCTTCAGGTCACCAAGCTTGATTACATTTGCTGCGCCGAGGTAGTAAATTTTTGGAGCAACCCAGCCGCCATAGAACAGTTCAAAGAGATAGTTACTGGCTTCATGATTCCCACCAATGAAGATGGTAAGATATGGAGCACTTTTTTCGCCGTAATAGTATCTGTGAAAGTCGGCTAATTTTCGATACTTTGGAGGCATCGCTGTAACGTTCAGGTCTTGGTGATGTCTCACTGACTTGAAGCAATGTCAGACTGCAATCTCACTAAAGGATTATACATTCTTACCTGAAAATCACCGCAGATAATTAGCAGATCAATACCATTCCAACCCTTCACCTCACATGACTTGGCGACGGAGGCATATATCGCATCAAGCGTACCATGACCCTGAGGTGTGTCAACAAGTATAACCTAAACGGAATTGAGAGACTTACACAGCCTTCTACAGCGATTCGCAATGGTCTCGGCGTCGACATGGTCGCTGTCAGTGGATTGTCACACACCAGTTCATCCCCAGTCCTAGTCACCTGACCAATACCTCCTGACTTCGCTTCCATGCTGGAGTTGTTGTCAAGACGGAGCTTTTGGTCTCTTGTCTTTGGAGTGTTTGATAGATCGATCACGCGAATTCGGAGTATTGCACAAAAGACAAATAACAAATAATGTTGGAGTGCAGGAACTAAGAGATCGACAAGGCGTTAGCGTGATCGACAAGGCATTGATGTTCGCATAAGGAAGGATATGCGAGCTGGGCCTCGCGAGGCTACGGAGAGACAGATTTCACTGATCATCTTTTTCTGTTCAAACTTTCCTTTCCTTCAGGTACGGACATGAGCAAAGTATATCGTCAACTGCATTAAGAAGGACATTTTCTGTCGGGATGAGCTTCGCTGCCAAAGATAGATTCTTTGACCAATGTTCAAACCTCCTCAAAGACTCAAGTCCAACTGTGGCAGGAGCTGTGCGCCATCAACAAGCATTGCTTCGAAGACTGGCTGGTCACCAAACAGTAAAAGGACTGGTCGATGCTCAATCTTGTTCAGCTTGCGGTAGCATCAATATCGAAGCGCAGATAATTCCCACGAACAAGAGAAAGCGGAGTACGTCTTTGGAGGGTGGAAATCAGGATCTTGCAAAAGGACAGGTCTTATTACAGAAGTGTATGACATGTGCCAGATGCAAGAAGCTTGTCCTTGATCAGCCGGTTGGCGAACCTAGCCTAAAGAAACGCGAGGTAGCTGAAGATACGGAAATCAGCTCAAAGGAAGCACAATCACTAGGGGCTGCGAACAGCGCTGTGAAAATAAGCAGCAAGAAGAGAGCGAAAGCCAGAAAGGAACGTGAGGGTTTAAAGGCTCTACTTGAGAAGCAGCAAGCAAGCTCCAAGCGTCCAAACACATTCAGCTTGATGGATTTTATGGCTAATCCAGGCTAGGGTGAGGCAAGAATAAGGTTGCATGGAACGTCCCCACGTGGCGCGGCCGATCCTTGCGCCAAATTTCATCATCGCAGGCGCTACCACAAATTTGTCCCGCAGGCAGTTCAGAATTTTGTTCGAGAAGCCTCGAAATTATGAATGACTCCCAGTACATAACGAGACCTACCACTACAATACTTTCTTCACTTTATTGACTTTCTACCATTGTCTCCTAGCAGCGACAGAACTTAGCAGCATCTGAACATGACGACTAATGGAACGGCGCAAGAGCCAGAAATCTTGCGACCCGAAATGAATGAGAATGGACTGTATGAAATTGAAAGTCTTTGCATGAACTGTCGCGACGATGGCATGACCCGAATATTGCCGATCAAGATTCCATATTTCAAGGAAGTCCTTCTCGAATCATTTAGTTGTGACCACTGCGGCTTCAAGAACAATACAGTTAAGAGTGCGGGCGAGATTCAGCCCAAGGGATCAAAATACACATTTAAATTACAGTCGCCCGAAGATTTTCAGCGGCAAGTCATACGAAGCGACAACGGTGTCTTCACAATAACAGATATCAATTTGGAGATGCCTCCTGCGCCGGGCCAGTACACCACACTCGAGAGCATGTTTTCGAAGGTCCTTACAGATTTGCAGTTTGACCAACCGACGCGGAAAGAGCAGACACCTGAGATATATCAAGCTCTTGAGGGAGTAATTACCAAACTCACATCCATGCTGAAGGGTGAAAGTTTCCCGATTACCGTAACCCTCGACGACATTTCAGGAAACTCCTTCATCGCTCCCTCAACTGACGACAAAGGCGACAAGTATGTACGCTCCGATTACGTTCGATCGCATGCACAAAACGTACAACTGGGCCTGGCAATGGAAGGGGAAGAGCAAACGGTCGAACGAGACGTTATGGCAGATGTTGATATTGTGGACGGCGAAGTGTACGAGCTGCCAGCCGAGTGCCCCGCGTGTACAAAACCTTGCACAGTGAATATGAAGCGGGTGAACATACCGCATTTTAAAGAAGTCATCATCATGGCCACTGTGTGTGAGCATTGTGGTTACAGGACCAGCGACATCAAAACAGGTGGTGCAGTCCCCGAGAAGGGCAAGAAGATCACGCTATCGATAGAGAATGTGGTGGACATGTCGAGAGACATCCTCAAATCGGAGACGTGCGAGCTGCTCAGTGCAGATTTAGGGTTGGAAGTTCAACCGGGAACACTGGGCGGGAGATTTACAACGGTGGAGGGGTTGCTGACACAAGTCCGTGACCAGCTGCACGGGCAGATATTCGATATTGAAGATGGTGAAGGTCTTGCTCCGGGCGACTCGATATCCGACGCCACAAGGACGCGCTGGAACTCTTTCTTCGACAAGCTCGACCGAGCACTGAGAGCCGAGTTCCAATACTCGATAACATTGGTTGACCCGCTGGCAAATTCGTTTGTACAAAAGAACACGGACGGGGATGAGCCGGACCCGCAGATCACGATAGAGGAGTATGAGAGGACGGAAGAAGAGATGGAAGAACTCGGCTTGAAGGACATGAAAACCGAGAATTACCATGAAGACGCATAGATACCCATTGAATTTAATGTCAAAGACAGACCTAAATGACGCTGTCTCAATGTTGCTGATAAACGAATACGTAGAAAAAGGTGAGGATCGTTCACAGAGTGTCCGCTCGGGGCTTTCCATTCGCCTACGCGCGACTCGTGATCTCAGTTCATTCCGATACACGTACTTCCAAAAGTTTCTCAGATTCCCTGCTCATTCCGATTGCATCCTGTGTGGTAGACGGCAGTTTCTCTACAGGCAGGACCTCCGGAGCTATTTAGTGGTGAAACAACATGTAGCTGATAGCTTTCACCTCATTTGTCCAAATCAGCAGAAGCACGACCAAGTCCGTCGGGACTAAGCAATGTCCAATGGCTCACCTTCATCAACGCAGCTGAACGCCAACTCGAAGAAGGCGCGACCAACGTTTCACTTCGTCGCAGGTCTGTTCTCAGGCATCTCCTCCGCCGTCCTCCTTCAGCCAGCCGATCTCCTCAAAACACGAGTACAGCAGTCCGGGGCCACATCTCTCAGTGCGACTCTGCGTTCAATTCTTGCTGGACCGAACCCGATATCGAGCCTTTGGCGGGGGACAGTGCCTTCAGCCCTGCGCACAGGCTTTGGCTCAGCGTTGTACTTCACCTCCCTCAGCTCACTGCGGCAGCTGGTGGCGAACAATGCTGCGGTAGCAAACAGCTTGACAGGAGGCGGACCGAAGAATGGAAATGATCCAGCAAGACGGAGCACTGTGCTGCCAAAGCTCACGAATACTCAGAACCTGCTTACAGGTGCAACCGCTCGAGTTCTTGCCGGCTTCATCTTGATGCCGATGACGGTCATCAAGGTGCGCTACGAGTCGAGCTTCTATACCTATAAGTCTATCGCTTCCGCTACGTCGTCGATCTTCAAACAGGAAGGCTTACGAGGCTTCTTCATCGGCTTTGGAGCAACGGCTATTCGAGACGCACCTTATGCTGGGTTGTACGTGGTATTATACGAAGCCTGCAAAACCAGGCTGAACAAGGCCTTCACCAACGAAGATGCAGCTCAGCAGTCTAACGCATCAATCGTGTCAGGCACGACAATCAATGCCACATCTGGTGTACTTGCAGCCGCTTCAGCAACGGCCATCACTAACCCATTTGATGCAGTCAAGACCAGGTTGCAGCTTATGCCACAGAAATACGGCAATATGCTGAAGGCGACTCGCCTGATGCTGAAAGAAGATGGAATGCGTAGCTTCTTTGATGGCCTTGGTCTCAGAATGGCCAGAAAGGCAGTCAGCTCGGCACTTGCCTGGACTGTATATGAGGAATTGATTGGCCGTGCCGAAAGACGCTTTGTGAAGGAGGCTGAGAAGACCGCTGCTGCTGTCATATGAACCACGTGCTTGAGGACTAGTCCCCACGGACCTCAGACATACTACGGTATCAGGTGTTTTGCAGGGAAATGTTGCAAGACACCGGCATTGTTTATGCACCTAGTGAGGGCTCTTGTGATGGTTCTCTTGGTCCGAATCAGAAATTGGCTTTGATCTATCAAGACAAACATCAACGAGCCTATACAATTTACTCTCTACTTCTCAAATCATATGCATCGCTGGTGCACCGCTCGAATCAATCCAGTGTCCATCACGAGATTACCATCGCAATCGATTCTTTGTTCGTGAATGATTAGCCGGCAACATTGTGGCATGCACGCGCTGTGGCTTAATTGGCCAGCTTCAGGAGCTGAGATGATCTTAATTATGTTGGATGCAAGACCTCTCCCCAGCTCACATCCACGGTGTAGGAGAGCCTCGGGTTTGACATGCACTCTTGTAAATGCCGGAATCTGGGGAATAATGCGACGAGCAATCTTACAACAACCAATAACTGACTAGGTGTTTCGCGCTTCCCCCATAGATCTTCATTGCAGCAAACGGCGCAAACTTAGCTTGCAGAACCCGGTTGATCATTTCCCTCTTTTGAGAAGAACTTCACCCTTTTCGAACTCTGAAATAGAGGCTAACACCGAAGTCGTCGCTCGCTCAGTGCTTTACACGGCGCAAGAACCTAAACAAGCAATCTACATAGACTTGCCGAGGCAATTTTGGGTCAATTTCGAGGATGTTGCAACTCGATCAGACTTTGAACCCATTCATCCTTGAATATGAGACGGAGATCACCCGCTTAGAATGTACGGTAGGTGAACAGCAGTAGATGCATCCACTAGTACAGAGAAATGGGCTCTACAATATTACAAAAGTCAAACGTACTTGTTGCTCGGTCAAAGTTCTTTCAGACCACGGCTCAGGAGGAACACACTCGTTTGACCAGTTGATCGGTATCTGATCGTCCATTCATTCCTCACCAAATACAGTCCACATCATGGTCAACAAAGCCATTGTTCTTGCCCTTGTGGCATTCTGCGAAAGTATAGTGGCCTTCCCAAGCATAGGCCACGACTTCGGGCACAATCCTCATTCACACCCGAAGAAGCGCATCAACGGTATCCTGCCAGGGTTCGACGCTGCGGCACAGAAGATTGATGTGTCTGGTGCCCATGCCTTTCTTCCACCTGGTCACAGCGACCTACGAGGCCCTTGTCCCGGCCTCAACGCCCTAGCAAATCACAACTATATCCTCATAGCGGCGTTGCCACTATAGCTCAGTTTGTCGAAGCCACAAACTCCGTCTTCGGCATGGGCCTCGATCTTGCGACTTTTCTATCCACCTATGGCGCAGTTATGGATGGCGACTTAACATCCTGGTCCATCGGCGGTGCACCCGGCACAAACCTCCTTCCTGGTCTCCTGAGTCCATCAGGAGGCATATCCAACTCGCACAACAAGTACGAGACCGATGGCTCGCCTACCCGCGGCGACCTATATGAGTACGGCAACGACTACCTCGTGCAACTGTCGCAGTTTAAGGCTCTTTACGCAAAACAAGCCAACGTCGACAACGACAGTGCCAACTACGATCTTGATATTCTGAACGCTTTCCGCGCGGAACGGATCGCACAGTCAAAATTGAACAACCCTTACTTCTTCTCCGCGCCTGTCAGCGGCATCGCTGTTCAACCCGCCGCATACACGTTCATTTACCGGTTCATGGCGAACAAGTCTGCTGAGTACCCCGAGGGCATTCTGAATAAGGAGGTATTGAAGAGCTTTTTCGCTATTACTGGCGAGGGCAATGACATGACGTACACGCCGGGTTATGAACGGATCCCCCAGAACTGGTACAAACGCGCGATCGGCGATGAATATACCATTCCATTTTATGCGACTGATCTAAATTTGGCGGCTCTGCAGTATCCGCAGTTTCTTGAGGTTGGTGGGAACACAGGCACAGTTAACAGCTTTATGGGTGTTGACCTGAGCAACTTGACTGAGGGTGTGTTCAATGCGGAGAATCTGCTTGAGGGCAACAACCTTGCTTGCTTCGGATTTCAGGCTGCGATACAATTTACGCCGGATCTTCTCAAGGGGCTTGTCGGCGACCTTACTGGCGCGGTGAATCAGTTGGTTGGTGCTTTGGGAGATACGCTTAATGTGCTTGATTGCCCGAAGCTAGAGAGCATCGATGATAGTCAGCTGAAGCAATTTCCGGGATACACGAAACTGAAGGCCGATGGGTCGTATTGATCAGTTGGTTAGACAATGGTTATGCTTGTGTCAATATGATGTAAATATGCATAAAGGCCTTGAACTGTTGGGCTGACGGCTGCTGCATATATTTGTGTCAATCGTTGATGTCTACAACTCAGCTCCAAGATCTTCTGGCCTCTCACCTCTTGTTCTTGTCTGTTTGCATACTGAAAGGCTTATTACACTATTCCTTGGACTTGAGTATGTATAACAAGTACACCACGAGTTAACGAGCTTAGCCATATTACCCTAACCACTGTACGTTTTTGATGTGTGTTGGTCTAAAACACGTCAATCCTGCGTTGGTCGAGGAAATGTGCACCAATGGGACTTTTGAACAGCTTAAATTTGCGGCTAAGGTCGTTGGTGTGGATCACCTGCTAGATAAGCTTTCAAGTCAGAGAGATCCAGCCAATCGGTTCGTGATAAGGAACTGGCCTCCGTTTCGGGCAAGACGTCAATTTTGTAATGATGACGTTACTGCTCGAGAGCTTCGAGTGACAATAACCAAACACTAAGATCAAAAAACATTGACAGTT